>JAPPVO010006817.1:0-35599 GCA_030407325.1 Camellia japonica | reverse complement strand
GGTTTCAAAACATTGCTTTGGAGGATAAACCAGTCATGGCAAATGATAGCGTTGAGGATATTAATGTCGGTGTTGCGCTCAGTACGCCCTGTTGCTACCAGATGATCTGGAGCGAAACGCCGAGTTGAGTGAATACGAAAACTATGCGTTGATGCTTCAACGCTTTGTCCAAGTAAGTGTCTTTCATCTGGCACTTTTTTCCTTTCTTTTTCAAACTTAGAAAATTTTATCAATAACTTTTACCTCGTGTTTTCTTCAGCCATCCAGCATGCCCACTCTTTCTCTGTTAATCTTTCGAAAACCGACGGAAGCTGGTTGACATGAAGAGGGAGCTTTCTGCCATTCAAAAGGCCAACAAAAGTCTTCAGTTAAAAATGAAGAAGTTGGAGGACCAAGCTGAGGCTGCCATCAAAGCCCAGACTAACGCTGAAGAGAGGGCCAACTCTCTGAGGCCATAAGAAAGGTTGCCGAGTCGCAAAGGAAAGAGGCCGAGGAGAGAATGGCTCAAGTCGAAAAGGAGCTTCAGGAGGCCCTGGCCACTAAAGATGCCGAAATCAAGGAGGCTGATGAGAAGGCATATGCCCAGGGCATGGCCGATGTCACGGAGTCTTATAAAATACAAGTGAAGCAGGCATGCAACAGGGGTTTTTCCCTTGGTTGGATGTCCCTTGCCAAAAAGCTCAATGTTCCTGAGGATTCGCCTCTAAGAAAGGCCGACGCCATTCCTCTTCCTTTTCCTCCACCTCCACCAGCTCAATCTGATGTTGAATCTAGGTCTGAGTCTGAGGATGATAATGGGGATGAAAGTGAAGCCTTGGTGAGGAAGCCCAAAGACGCTAATGGGGTCAAGTCTCCTCCTCAGATTGAGCAAGTCCTAGACTTAACCCAATCTGAGGAGGTTGAGGAGGTGCCCAAGGAAGATGTTCCAGAGCAGGTATCATCCGATGTTCCTCAGTCGACAAAAGTATTGATGAAACACTTTCCCAAATTGATGCCGAGATCATGGTAGAAAAGGCAGCCGAGGCATCTTCCCAGCAATCATCTGAACCTCAGACTCAACCAACTGCTACTGTTGAGGAATCTTAGCTTTAAGTTTATTTTCTTCTGAAAACAATATGAGTTTTTCACATGGCCGATGTGCCTTCTTTGTAACTTCTGAGCAATTACTTTTGGTAGGCCGTAGTGCCTTTTTTCTGTGCACAACTGCAACTGTTTTCTCTGAATGCTTCAATCTTTAATTTCTCTAGATTGCTTCTGCATGGTTCTTATACTTAGAATATTTTGCATGTCTTACATACTCATCCTTCTTTGTGTAATCTTCTCGGGGTTACATACCTCGGGTATAATAACTGATGATTTACCTCGGCAAGAACTTGACCTGTAAATTTTTCATAAATTTCAATAAGTGTAAAACAAATACTGTTTCAGTGTTAACTTTGTAAACTTTTCTCAAGTTTCAACAAGTATTTAAACAGTGATCTCGTCTAACCAACTTGTAAATTGCTACAAATTTCAACAAGTGTTTAAACAATGATCCTGGTTTAACAACTTGTAAATTGCTACAAATTTCAACAAGAGAAAACGTATACTGGTTTAATTTCAACTTTTCAAACTTTTCTTAAGTTATAACAAGTGCTAATAATTATCTCGTTTAACTTCAACTTGTAAATTGCTACGAATTTCAACAAGTGAATATAAACAATAATCTCGGCTTAACTTCAACATGTAAATTGCTACAAATTTCAACAAGTGAAGATAAGAAATAATCTTGGTTTAACCAACTTGTAAATTGCTACAAATTTCAACAAGTGGTAAACAATGATCTCGGTTTAACCAACTTGTAAATTGCTACAAATTTCAACAAGTGGTGAACAATGATCTCGGTTTAACTTCAACTTGTAAATTGCTACAAATTTCGACAAGTGAAGATAAACAATAATCTCGGCTTAACTTCAACTTGTAAATTGCTAGAAATTTAAACAAGTGAAGATAAACAATAATCTCGGCTTAACTTCAACTTGTAAATTGCTACAAATTTCAACAAGTGAAAATAAGCAATAATCTCGGTTTAACCAACTTGTAAATTGCTACAAATTTCAACAAGTGGTAAACAATGATCTCGGTTTAACCAACTTGTAAATTGCTACAAATTTCAACAAGTGGTGAACAATGATCTCGGCTTAACTTCAACTTGTAAATTGCTACAAATTTCAACAAGCGAAGATAAGCAATAATCTCGGTTTAACCAGCTTGTAAATTGCTACAAATTTCAACAAGTGGTAAACAATGATCTCGGTTTAACTAACTTGTAAATTGCTACAAAGTTCAACAAGTGGTGAACAAGGATCTCGGCTTAACTTCAACTTGTAAATTGTTACAAATTTCAACAAGTGAAGATAAACAATAATCTCGGCTTAACTTCAACTTGTAAATTGCTACAAATTTCAACAAGTGAAAATAAACAATAATCTCAGCTTAACTTCAACTTGTAAATTGCTACAAATTTCAACAAGTGAAGATAAGCAATAATCTCGGTTTAACCAACTTGTAAATTGCTACAAATTTCAACAAGTGGTAAACAATGATCTCGGTTTAACCAACTTGTAAATTGCTACAAATTTCAACAAGTGGTGAATAATGATCTCGGCTTAACTTCAACTTGTAAATTGCTACAAATTTCAACAAGTGAAGATAAGCAATAATCTCGGTTTAACCAGCTTGTAAATTGCTACAAATTTCAACAAGTGTTAAACGTTTGTGTCTTTTCTCTGCCCCAATGTGAACCTGAGTTCTACTTGGGTTCTCATTATTCATAAATAACATTATGCATCTTTTATCAGTTCACAAGTATTGAAGAATTCTGCTAAGATTTTATTACTGACGTCGCAAAAAATAACAAGGAACTTCTAATGATAGAAAAATTTCAAATTACAAGTGTTCCAGGGTCTAGGCAATGCTTTGCCCTCATTATCTTCAAGCCAGTAGGCTCCATTGCCCAATACCGAAGTGATTCTGTAGGGTCCTTCCCAGTTTGGGCAAAGCTTGCCCTCTCTGGGATCCTTCTTGTTGCCGACAACTTTTCTCAGGACTAAGTCGCCGATCTGAAAATCCCTTGGATTGACCTTCTTATTGTAAGCTCTGGCAAGCTGCTGCTGGTATGCTGTGAGCTGAATTGCAGCTTTCTCCCTTCTTTCTTCTAAGAGATCCAGATCTCGGGCTAGAAGTATATCATTGATTCCATTCTCCACTCCCTGGGTTCTGATCCTTGGGATGCCGACCTCCAGTGGGATGACTGCTTCTGTGCCATAGCCATGGCAAAGGGGGTTTCCCCTGTTGATCTTCTCGGCGTAGTCCGATATGCCCAGAGCACATTGGGCAACTCGTCTACCTACTTTCCTTTTGCTCCTCAGCCTCTTCTTTATCCCATCCAAGATCACTTTGTTGGATGCTTCTGCTTGTCCATTGCTTTGAGGAAAGCTTGGGGTTGAGAAGTAATTCTGATCTTGAACTTTGCACAGAAGTTCTTAATGAGTTTGCTGTCAAACTGTGTTCCGTTGTCGGCAACTATTGCTCTTGGAATCCTGAATCTGGTGATGATTTTCTCCATATAAAGTTCTTGACATCCACATCTCGGATTTTGGCAAGAGGTTCTGCTTCTATCCACTTCGTGAAGTAATCTGTTGCTACCAGCAAGTACTTTCTTTGCCCAGTTGCTTGGGGCAACTGCCCAACCAGATCCATGCCCCATTGGGCAAATGGCCATGGACTGGTTACAGGGTTCAGGTCAGCAGCTGGCTGATGTATCAAAGGTGCAAACCTTTGGCATTGTTCACACTTCTTCACATAGGCTTTAGCATCTTTTTGCATGTAAGGCCACCAATACCCCTGGGTAATGGCCCTGTGAGCTAGTGATCTGCCCCCAGTGTGGCTTCCACAAATTCCTTCATGAATTTCATATAGAAAATCTTCAACCTGTAAAGGGTGTACGCACCTTAAAAGGGGTCCAGTGAAGGACCTTCTGTAGAGATGTCCGTCTGTTGTCAGACTGAATCTTGCCGACTTCAATCTGACTTTGTGTGCCTCCTTATGGTCTTCTGGCAGCTTTCATTCTTTCAGGAATGCAACAATTGCATCCATCTAGCTTGGCCCCATGTCCACACACATTGCTTCTTGCTCTGTGATCGGCTATTCTATGCTCAAGCCCGACAAAAAGTCAATCATTATTGTCCTTGTTTTCCCGGTTTATATTGAACTTGCCAGATTGGCCAACGCGTCGGCATGGCTATTATCATCTCGGCTAACCTGAAGAAGTCGGCAGTTATGAAACAAGGCTGCCAGCCTGATGACTTCCTTTGCGTATGCCGACATTCTTTCATCTCGGGCTGCGAACTTTCCTGTTGCCTGATTCACTATAAGTTGTGAGTCGCAAAAAACTATTACCTCATCTGCTTCTGCTGC
Source organism: Camellia japonica (assembly GCA_030407325.1). NCBI lineage: Eukaryota > Viridiplantae > Streptophyta > Magnoliopsida > Ericales > Theaceae > Camellia > Camellia japonica. The sequence continues at coordinate 31,141 of JAPPVO010006817.1, read as the reverse complement.
TACTGCCAATTTTAGTCCTGCAATCAAAGCTTCATATTCTGCCTCATTGTTCGAGGCCTTGAACCCCAATCGAATGGATTGTTCCAATATCTCTCCATCTGGAGATATTAATACTACTCCTACCCCTGCTCCCTGTCGGTTTGAGCTCCATCAACGAATAGTCGAAAGGAGTCGCCGATGTAAATGCTGCAGGGTCTGAGTTTTTCCTTCCTTGGTTCTTTCGCTTTAGGCTGGGCTTCTCCTTGCTTGTTTGGACATCGTTCATCTTGGCTCAACGGAGCTCGATGTTTGATGGATTTTGGCGTGAACTCGGCCACAAGTCGGCTAAGACTTGGCCCTTGATTGCTGTTCTCGGCCTGAACTCCAGGTCATACTGGCCCAAGGCCACTGCCCATCTTGCTATTCTTCCAGTTAAGTCTCCTTGTTGCAACAAGGACTTCAGTGGGTGCTCTGTTAGTACCACAATCTTGTGTGCCTGAAAGTAATGGTTCAGCTTCTTTGAAGCCATTACTAAGGCCAGCATTAATTTTTCTAGTGGTAGATACCTTGTTTCTGCATCGGCCAAGGTTTTGCTTACATAGTAAACAGCCTTCTGCTCCCCTTTTTCTTCTCGGATTAGCACTACACTTACTGCGTGTTCTGACACAGCTAAGTACAAAAACAGCTCTTCCCCAGGTTCAGGTGTTGAGAGGACTGGAGCCGTGGTCAGATATTTCTTTAGGTTGGCCAAAGCGGCCTCACATTCCTCAGTCCATAGGAAGTTCGTGGTCTTTTTCACCATGTTGAAGAAAGGTTTACATTTGTCTGAGCTTCGGCTTATGAACCTGTTTAGGGCTGCGGCCCTTCCAGTAAGCATTTGTACCTGTTTTGCGATGTCGGGCTCTGTAGATCTAGGATGGCCTTGATCTGATCTGGGCTGGCCTCAATGCCCCTTCTTGTTACCAGGTACCCCAAAAACTTACCAGATCCAACTCCAAACGCGCACTTTGATGCGTTGAGTCGGAGCCGATATGTTTTGAGGATTTTAAAGACCTCTTTTAGGTGCAAGATGACCCTTAGGTTCCTTGGTCTTCACGACCATGTCGTCGATGTAGACTTCTACTGTTTGGCCAATCAGGTGCTTGAACATCTTGGTTACCAACCTTTGGTAAGTTGCTCCTGCGTTTTTCAACCCAAAAGGCATTACTCTGTAACAGTACAGGCCTTTTGGGGTGATAAACGTGTCTTCTCCTCATCTGGGGGATACATGGCTATTTGGTGGTACCCCCTATAAGCATCCAGGAAGCTCATCCTTCCATGTCCAGATGTGGTGTCCACCAACTGGTCAATCTTGGGCAGAGGAAAGCTGTCTTTGGGACAGGCTTTGTTCAGGCTCGTAAAATCTACGCAGACCCTCCATTTACCGTTCTTCTTCTTTACTACCACAGTGTTTGATAGCCATGTCAGATAATTGACTTCTCTGATGGCCCTGGCCTCCAGAAGTCTGTCTACTTCCTCCTCACTGCTTCGACGTGCATCAACGTCGGTCTTCTGGCTCGTTGTATTACAGGTTTGGTCGACCTATCTACGTTCAATTTGTGACATGTGACCTCGGGTCAATGCCAGGCATTTCATAAGGTGTCCAAGCAAACACCTCTATGTTTTTTCTCAAAAAAGCTTCCAGTTCCCTTTCCTCTTCTTCGGCTAAGCCTGAGCCGAGAAGAAAGAAGCGTTCTTCATCGCCCTCCTGGACGAGGATTTTCTTTAGTGTTTCTTCACTTTTCTCGGCTGGCTCCTTGCCGACATCATCTAGGACCTCCATGTCCTCGTCTTCAACCTCTGCCTTTCTTGGTTCTCGAATGTTGCAGGTAGTTTTCATTGCTGACATGGAGCAATTCTTTGCCTGCAGTTGATCTCCTCTGACTTCTTCAATCCCATGTTCTGTTGGGAACCGCAATAGTTGGTGCAACATTGAGGGAACTGCCTCCATTGCATGCAACCATGGCCTTCCCAAGATGATGTTGTAAGGTGAAGGTGTATCAATCACGATGAATTCTGTCCTGATCTTCTTAGTGCCGGCTTGTACTTCCAAGCTTGTAGCACCCAGTGGCCACGTCGGCGTTCCATTGAAGCCGACCATCGGGCCATTCGATTGCTCCATGTCGTCTTGGTGAAGGCCCAGCTCCTTGTAACATCTAACATACATGATGTCACAAGAGCTGCCTTGATCTATCAGGATGCATTTCACTTGGCACTCCCAACATGGAGGGATACTACCAAGGCATCATTATGCGGATGCTGGACCATCTCTAGGTCGGCTTCGGTGAAGGCTATCATCGATCCCTGGCACTCTTTAGACTGAGGTCTTTTCTGTCCGACCTGGTTCACGTGTTGCAGGTGTTTTACTTTTTGGGTCTCCCCCGTATGTCGTTTTCGTTCACCTTTGAGTGAATTACATTAACTACCCTAGGTCCCCCTGCCTGTGGTTGCTGTGCTGGGGGAGGCGGGGCTGCTAGTGCTTGAGGCAACCTTGCCTATTCTTCTCTTGTCCTGGCCTCATCGACAAGGTCCCAGATGGCCTTGTCTCACCAAGTCTTCTAGGCTGCTTTTAGGGCTCTGCAACCCTGAGTTGGGTGCCCCTCTTCATTGTGGTAGGCACAACGCCTACCGACGTTTCTTCCCATGAATTCCCCTGGTGCCCTTGTTGGTGCTCTGAAATAGGGTTGATTTCGGATTTGATCCAGGACTTTGTGGACCGGGATTTGGAACACAGTCGTCACTGCTTGTTTACCCCTTAATTCTATCTCTGGTTTGTTAGATCCGTTGTTACCTCAGCCTCGCTTCGGGAGCCGTTTCCTTTTTCTTGCTTTATCTCCTTATTCCCCGATGTATCCTCCTCGGCTCTGGCATACTTCTCTATTCTCGCCATGAGCTCCTCCATGCTTTTTGGCAATGTCTTTGCCAAAGACTTCCGTAGTGGACAATCATCTTTCAGGCCGTTCTTGAAAGACACGACCTGCCACCTCTTGGTTGCATTGGGTATTCAATTGAACACCTCATAGTACCTTTTCGCATAGGCCCTAAGGCCTTCATCCTTGCTGATCTTCAGAGCCATCAATGCGTCCACCCTTAATGGCTGCAGCTTGTTTGTCACAAACCTGGCCACAAACATCTCGCCCAGGCCTTTCCAAGTCTTCACACTTCCCTTTGGCAGTTTGTGGAACCAATCTGATGCAATCTCCCCGAAGGACGAGGGGAACACTTTGCAGAGCAACGGCTCGTTCCCACTGTATAATGCCATTGAGTTCAAGTATAATCCAACGCGGAAGTTAGGGTCTGACTTACCATCGTATATTTGAAACCTCGGCTACTGAATCTCTTCGGTGCCTCAAATTTGTCCAGTTCCACCGAGAATGGTGTCCTCGGCTTGTCGGGTGAGGTGACCTCGGCTTTGGCATTCTGTTCCTTCCTCTTGAGGTAATCTCTCAAGTCTTCTTTACTCCTCCCTGGAGCTCGGCTATCTTTGGACTTCAGTCTTTTCGGCACACTACTTTCGGCCTCATGGTGGGCCCGTTTTGATCTTTCTCCATGGGTTGTGTCAAAGCAGAGCGCCTGCCCTTGAACATGCCGATGTTCTTTGGGCTTTGGGTCCTTCGTGTGATACGTCCTTTGGGACTCCTCTCGTCTCGGCTCCTCTCGTCTGACTTCCCTGGAAGGCGGGTGAGAGTGCCTTCCGCTCCTGGTGTGCTGAGGTGCTTCGGAATTGTTTTCCTTCCTCCCTTCTGGGTATTAGTTGCTGGAATCGGCATGTCTTGCAGCGGTTATGGTGGCTGCATGACATTGTTTTGCATCATGAAGTTGACGACCGACTGCAGGTCTGCCAACTTGTTTGCCAATTCTTTTACTTCTTCATCCCTCCATAGGCACCTATCCCTCCATACCTGGAGGTTATCTTCGTTATAGTACTGCTTTCGGACCGGTGAGCGAACCGGAAAAGGGACCGGGTGGACGGGTCACCGGTTCAACTGTCGGGTCAAAGCGGTCGAACCGTGACGTCATAATTAATATTATATAATTAAAAAATATAATTAAAAATTATAAATAAATAAAAATATATATAAATACTCAAATAAAAATTTTATTAATAATATTTAATAAAGTCATAATTGATAAAAAAAAAATACTTATTTTAAAGAAATTAAACATAAATAGGAATTGATTGAATGTTTGTTTATTAATTTAGTTTTAAACTAAATTAAATTAAATTAGGTTTGAAACATTCAATCTGTTTATGTTTGTTTAGTTTAATTTAATTTAGTTTAATTAAACAAACATAATTTAATTTAATTTAAACAAACTCCAAACAAACATAATTTAATTTAGTTTATGTTTGTTTAAAACATTCAATCAAGTTTGTTTATTAATTTAGCCCTCCAATTTAGTTTGTTAATTTAGTTTTAAACATTCCCTCCAAACAAATTGATTAAATGTTAGGTTTAATTTTGGAGGGAAATGAAAATTTCAACTCTCCCTCCAATCAATATATTTCAAATAATTTGATTGAATCCCACATAGAATTTTGTAGGTTCTCTTTGAAAAATCTTTTCTTATAAATAGGAATAGACTTCCACAATCTTCTCAAACTTCCAATAAGACTCTTCCTTATGAGAGGAGACTCTTGAAGTAAGAATTTTTAGTCAAAATTTTGAAATATATATATAAGAAAGAAAGAAAGAAAGAAAATTTTAAAAAAAAAAGAAAAAAAAAATTAAAAAAAAAAGAAAACAACCAGCGGTCCGACCCACCAAACCGGGACCGGGTCGCTGGTTTTCTCGGTTCAACCGCCGGGTCTACCGGTTTTCCATTTCTAGGCCGGTTTTCATGCTACTCTGGTTTTAGGGGATCGACCGGACCGGAACTAGGCCCGATTCCCGGTCCAACCGGTTCGACCGGCTGGTCCGGTCCGGGTTTTAAAACATTGCTCCAAAGTAATTTTAGGGGCCCAGGAGGCAGCTGGCTTCTTGGACCCCGAGGTAGTCGCAGAAGATGACCTTGGCTTTTTAGATTTTGGGGATTCTGATGGCTGGGCTTCAGAGTGCCTCTTCCCAACAGAGGGTTGAGGTTTGTCACTCTCAGCCAACTTTGAGATAGGCAAGGTATCTTCAGACTCAACCTGAGCTACCTTAGCCTTTGGCTGAGCTTTTTTTACCCTTTTCGGCTTCGGTGGAGGAAGGGTTTGTGTCGGCTGAGCGTCAACATCAGCAGGAAGGCTGCTAAGAGATCCTCGGCAACAGGTTTCGGGCGACCCATCTCGGCAGCTAGGACAAGTCTTCGCCGACGTTTTCATTCCAGTATTGGGATCAAGTATAGAACCGAAGTTGATGGCTGATTAGCTGGATCAGAGGTTGATCCTTGGTCTGTTCGTGATGTGGATGCAGTCAATGGAGTTGTGGCAGATGGTGGAGAGAGACTTTTCTTCTTCCTTTTTGGGACGTCGGGCAACGTTGACTTGTATGTTGGAATAAAATTGAGAAGCACAGGCGCTTTCCTCTAATGGACTGGCAAGTCCAGAAGTTTCTTCAAATCCTTGCTAGGAACGTAGGATTGGCGAAAGTTTTTTGGCGGCTTATGAATAGCTACAAAAAGTACAGACATCAGAAACAGATAAAGTATTGAAGACTTGAAGAAGAAACAACTAAGTATTGATAATGGGCTCTTACCCTTGCCCTCTAAAACTGATCGAGGAAGAGGGTAGAGATGAGGGTCCTCATCTAGAGCATACTCCCAGTTTCCCGAGGTAATGAAGTAGTCATCTCCAGCCCCCTTGTTGGAGTCTGGGAGGTCGGCTACGATTTTGAATTCTGTTGACCTCGGCTTAAGGTAATAAATGTAGCATTTTTCTTTCAAATTAAGGGCACACATGGTATAGCAATACTGAATATCAGCTAAGGTAATCCTAGCATTTTCCTGTTTTGCTAAAGCTATAATGCCATTGATCACTCGATAAGAATTTATGGCCAGTTGCATGGGGTTCAACTTGTAGTAGTGAAGGATCTCGTGAAAGAGGATGTTGAGTGGAAGCCGGAGTCCACACTCAGTAAAAGCTACAATGGGAAAGAGCATCGAATCATCTGTAGGCATGATGGAGTCGTCATCTCTAGCCAGCCTCAGATGGACATCGGCAGGAATGGAGAACTCTTGCCTAAAGTAGATATCGGCCTGAATGGTCGGGGTTGGATTTCAGAAAGAAGATGTTTTGAGAAGGTTAACGAGACCTCGGCAAAAACCTAGGTAAGTACTGGTTTCAGTTTTTTTCCTAATTATGGGTTCTACACAACAAGTCCCAAACCTAGATCTATGGAAGCAATGGTTGAAGGCACGGATCTGGAAAACAGAAAGGCAAAGACATGCTTTAAAATCAAGAACAGGGATGGGCTATCAAGAGCATAAAGAATACACAAAATAAAGGGTCAAGAACAATGACAAAAGTGTGGTTAAACAGTGCAAGTGTTCAAGACATGGGCAAAAGTAGAATCAACGCATTCAGATGAATAAATTCAACAAATCAAATGTTTGAACAAAACAGTAATGGCAACAAGTAATGAAGACAATCAACAGAATTGAAAACGAAAGGAACAATGGCTTACCAGAAAAAATGGAGCCGATACGAAGATCGCCGGAATCAGACGACGGTTACAGAAGTAATAGAACGGCAAAGCTTCACCAGAAAGGAGAAATTAAGGCAGTTGCAGAGCTTGAAATCCGAAGCAATGGCGGATTCAAGAGAAGAAAGCTAGAGAGAGGAAAAGTAAGAGAAATCGAAATGAAACGTGAAAAGGCGAAAAGAGGGAAAAACGAGTTTTGTCAAAAACTTGAAACGACGGCAAAGATAGAGCAATTAATGCCCCTTGAGCAACGTATACGTCAGACGGCGCCTGCAGACGCAAGGCGGATTTACAGGCGCATCGCAGGCACGAGCCAATGAGGATACAACGCGTGAGTGAAACGGTTGAAAAATGATGTATGACAGCTCATACGCATGAAGGAGTTCATTTGAGTTCTTGTTCTCTGAAGAAGACATGTCGGCCTGAAATGAATGACCTCGGCTGATGAGTTCTTGAGCCGATGTACCAAAAGAAGTACCAATATAGGTTCCATCACCTCAGAATGCCGAGGTAATAGAACCTAGGGGGCAGTTGTGGGGATATATTTTCTGAGTACCAACACGTGGCAAGGTGACGCCGACGTGTCAGCCGAGGTGCCACGTGTCCTGGTCGTTGTGCCGAGGTGATCTCGTCAAGGCCGAGGTTTCCTCCGAAGATATCAGAATCCGAGATAAGCGGATAAGGGACAAGAGTCCAAGAATGAAGAAAGACTTCAGGATGGATAAGGATAACACTCTTAGGGAGTTTATCCTTATCTCTTGAGGAGTCCAAAGTAAGTACTGAATTGGAGTCCATAGAAGTCAGGCTTCTAGTGGGACTGGGATTGAGTTCACTATAAAAGAGAGGCACCCCCATGGGTCTAAGGTACGCAATTTATGCTTTGAACAGTGAGTTTAGCACTTGATTATCTTTGAGAGATATACTGACTTGATCGTCGGAGTGCCTCCGGGTGGAAGAACCACCGCCGGAGCCTTCTCTTTCTGTGCAGGACAGCAAGGTGCCATCTATTCTGCCAGTGTTCTGCAGTTGAATTACTAAACGGGCAGTGTGATCAGAAAATCACTCACACACATAGCATGAAATCCCAGATTTTGTAATAACAAGTTATGATTTTAGCATTCATGTTCTTCATGTTCATGTTCTTCATGTTCTTCAAGGAGGAAACCCAGATTTCCAGACTTCTTTTCCCTAGGTGTGATCACCGAGACCACTCTTGCCTAGATCCCACACCTAGGCCAAGCATCGTATCTCACCTTGGCCTACCTTGCATGATCACTTGCACCTTAGTCTATCTTGCATGCACACCTTGGCTAACCACTGCATTACCTAGGCGGAGATGTTCATCATCCAGGCCGACCATGGTACACCCTTGTCGGCATCTTGTAACACCTCAGCAGGCAGCTGCACACCGAACTCTAGGTAACCACACCTCGGCCAAGACCTCCTAAGTTCACTCAGCTAGGTCATTTTTGCCTAGATCATTTCTGTGCATCCATTCCAAGACCTGGTTGGTACCCAGCATGTTTTCCCTAGATGTTTACCAGCATGTTTTCCCTAGATGTTTACCAGCATGTTTTCCCTATTTGTTTTCCAGCATATTTTCCCTAGGTGTTTTCCAGCATGTTTTCTCTAGATGTTTTCCAGCATGTTTTCCCTAGATCATTTGCATTCATGTGAAGCTTGTTTTTAATAGTGTATTCAATAGGATTTGCCATGTGTTTGTAGGACTTAGACCTTTGCCTTGATCCCGACGTCCCAAGAGCTATGTGAGTGGTATTTTTAATAAAGTTATGTTATAAAGTTTTGTTAAAGCTTCACTTTGTTTTAGAAAAGTATTTGATCAAGCATGAATGATTATCTCTATTTTTATGTATCAAGTAAGCTTTGTTTTGATGACATTCTTGGAAAGTACTCTCGTGTTAGGAGGCTACGGGCCTTTGTAACATAGGTCCCTTGTGCTGGGGGACTCTAAACTTGTGCAGTACTCTCGTGTTAGGAGGCTACGGGCCTTTGTAACATAGGTCCTTTGTGCTAGGAGGACTCTAAACTTTTGTAGCACCCTTGTTTGAGATATCTCCCTTGCCACCGACTGCCTTGTAAAACTATGATTAAGATGTATGCCATTTCATTTGATCTATGCACAGTTGTTATGGACTATTTCGATTTAAATGTATTGCTTCTGCACATGTTAGCCCCATATGTATACTCTAATTATGTGTGATCTTTGTAAGTTGGCCTTCAGTAATCTCGGATTACTGGCCATCATGGCACCATTCTACTAGGGGTAGTTTGGGGTCGTGACAGAATGGTGTCAGAGCACAAGTTCCTTGGTATACGTTATTCAAAACACTCTGAGTCCTAAGGAGCATAGGATTTCCCTTAGAAAGATGTTAGGATTGCATCATGTTGCTTGCTACTTGACAAGGTGTGCATCATCTCAGCATGATCATTTATTTCTTGCATACATGTTTATTTGCACATTTTGTTTTAAGAGTCACATTTTTGCATACCTTTAGCATCATGGGAAGGGGTAGACCTCCAGTTGGCCGAGATTATCTTGAGGACAGAATAGACAGATTAGAAAGACTGGTCGAAGGTTTGGCACACGAGTTAAGGCAGGTAAGACAGCAGAACACTGGTACCGCATCCACTCAGGCCGAGCAGACAGATGACCGACAAGTAGTACCACCTCCACCTCCTCCAGTACCACAAGTGCAGCCGCAGTCAGCTTCGTATAGAGATGGCACATTGCTCAACATGCCGACGTATGTCGGAGTACTAGACAAGGCCATCCTGGTAGAAACCAACTTGAACAAGAGTCAGAACTTGAGGGAGAAACAGAAAAAGAGACAGAACTATGAGAATCGCAAAGTACCATTCAATGGTAAGAGAAAGGCGAACATGGGCAGTTCTAGCAACTCAAAAAAGGATGGTAATGCTAAGCCGACATATACAACTTGCGGGAGACAACATTTTGGGGTTTGTCATCGGGTATCTGGAGCACGTTTTGACTGTGGCGAGATGGGTCACCGTGTGAAGGACTGTCCAAAGGTAAAGGCCAGAAAAGATAAGAAGAAATGAGGACCCGACGCTCGGAATTGTTTTGAGGACATGGTAAGTTAAGTTTGGGGACCAAACTTCTTTAAGGGGGGGAGGATGTAACAACCCACATTCATGTCTTAGTAATGCTTGCATGCATTTATATGATTTGCCATGTTAAGTTGCATTCATGAATCTTGTCTTGCTATGCTTAAGTGTTGCTTGCATTCTCTATTCCTTCTTTGCTGTCCCCAAGCCTAGGTCATGCCAAGCCTAGGTCATGTTAAGCCTAGGTCATGCCAAGCCTAGGTCATGCCAAGCCTAGGTCATGTCAAGCCTAGGTAATGTCAAGCCTAGGTCATGCCAAGCCTAGGTCATGTTAAGCCTAGGTCATGCCATGCCTAGGTCATGTCAAGCCTAGGTCATGCCAAGCCTAGGTCATGCCAAGCCTAGGTCATGTTAAGCCTAGGTCATGCCAAGCCTAGGTCATGCCAAGCCTAGGTCATGCCAAGCCTAGGTCATGTTAAGCCTAAGTCATGCCAAGCCGAGGTCATCTTAAGCCTAGGACCATCTTGGAACCACCTTGGTTGACCTCCACCATCACCTAGGCATATTGGCCGAGATGTCATTATCTAGGCCGAGGTGTGCATCACCTAGGCCGAGATATGCATCATCTAGGCCGAGATGTTATCATCTAGGCATCCTAGATCTTTGATCCTTGCACTTAGTGACCTTGTTCCGGGACTGGAATGACCTAGACCGAGGCGTGGCATATCTAGGCCGAGGTGTGGCACAGCTTGGCCAAGTGTTGTCCTTCCTAGCCGAGATCATTGAGACCTTACTTGCCGAAGCCTATGTCCTTAGCCGAGATCATTACCTGCCGGAGTGCCCATGTCATCTAGCTTGTTGTATACACTTTGTCTTACACATGTCTTGTCACTTAGTCACCTTTTTAGGAGAACCAATCCGGTAGTGCCACGTGTCCCGGCAGAGTGTTAAATCAGCCGGCAGAGAGAGAGAAACCTATCATTTCTATATCTTTGTTCTAAGGAGGAGAGAGAAGCTCTAGGAAGAGAGGAAAAGGAGTTCTTGAGAGGAAGTAGATTTCCAAGATTGATCCTTAGAGATCTAACCGTTAGATCCGTGTTTTAAGGTTAGATTCTTGATCTACTCTTGTTGTTCTTTATGTTCATCAAATCGCATTGCATGATCTAGCATGTTTCATAAGCCATGCATTGCTTTGAAGTTCGGTTTTAGAAAGAGAAAGTGATACTCATGTGTTCTTGAGGAAAAGCCATGATTTGATCCGAAAGCTTGCATTAAGATCCATGTTTTTGTGTTTGTTTTCCCAAGATCTTCAAGTATGGGTACCCAGGTCCATGTTTTCGAACTCATAGCATGAAATCCCAGATTTTGTAATAACAAGTTTTGATTTTAGCATTCATGTTCTTCATGTTCATGTTCTTCATGTTCTTCAAGGAGGAAACCCAGATTTCCAGACTTCTTTTCCCTAGGTGTGATCACCGAGACCACTCTTGCCTAGATCCCACACCTAGGCCAAGCATCGTATCTCACCTTGGCCTACCTTGCATGATCACTTGCACCTTAGTCTATCTTGCATGCACACCTTGGCTAACCACTGCATTACCTAGGTGGAGATGTTCATCATCTAGGCCGACCATGGTACACTCTTGCCGGCATCTTGTAACACCTCGGCAGGCAGCTGCACACCGAAGCCTAGGTAACCACACCTCAGCCAAGACGTCCTGAGTTCACTCAGCTAGGTCATTTTTGCCTAGATCATTTCTGTGCATCCATTCCAAGACCTGGTTGGTACCCAGCATGTTTTCCCTAGATGTTTACCAGCATGTTTTCCCTAGATGTTTTCCAGCATATTTTCCCTAGGTGTTTTCCAGCATGTTTTCCCTAGATGTTTACCAGCATGTTTTCCCTAGATGTTTTCCAACATGTTTTCCCTAGATCATTTGCATTCATGTGAAGCTTGTTTTTAAGAGTGCATTCAATAGGCTTTGCCATGTGTTTGTAGGACTTGGAACTTTGCCTTGATCCTGACGTCCCAAGAGCTATGTGAGTGGTATTTTTAATAAAGTTATGTTATAAAGTTTTGTTAAAGCTTCACCTTGTTTTAGAAAAGTATTTGATCAAGCATGAATGATTATCTCTATTTTTATGTATCAAGTAAGCTTTGTTTTGATGACATTCTTGGAAAGTACTCTCGTGTTAGGAGGCTACGGGCCTTTGTAACATAGGTCCCTTGTGCTGGAGGACTCTAAACTTGTGCAGTACTCTCGTGTTAGGAGGCTACGGGCCTTTGTAACATAGGTCCTTTGTGCTAGGAGGACTCTAAACTTTTGTAGCACCCTTGTTTGAGATATCTCCCTTGCCACCGACTGCCTTGGGCGGGTGGGTTTGTCTAATCAATTCCGGGTCGATTATTCCCTTGTTTTGTCTTGTTTTTCCACTGACGGTTTACCGTGTGGGTCTTGTAAGTCCGGAATGTCATCCCTTGTATTATGTAGATGTTATTAACATCCCAAGCAAGATTTGAAAGCCCAAGTTTGATGAACTTGCTTCATCCCATGTTTTGATACAAGTTATGCCAAGTACATGTTTTGAACAAGCTATGATATGTATGTTTTGGAAAGATCTCGGATATCATTCATTTAAAACCTTTATTACTTGTACCATTCACTGAGTATCCAAGCTCACCCTCTCCATATATATATGTAGGTGCCAAGCAAGAAGGCGGTGACGCCTAGATGTGTGTTTTGCAAGATGTTTTGGATTCATGTTATATCGGCAATCTTGAAGATTATGCTTCTTAGTTGCATTTTCATGTATTTTGTATATGTCGGCTTGAGAAGTCTTTTGATCAAGATGTAATATGTATTTTACTTATGTTGTATTCAAGTTGTAAAACTATGATTAAGATGTATGCCATTTCATTTGATCTATGCACAGCTCTTATGGACTATTTAGATTTAAATGTATTGCTTCCGCACATGTTAGGCCCATATGTATACTCTGATTGTGTGTGATCTTTGTAAGTTGGCCTTCGATAATCTCGGATTACTGGCCATCACGGCACCATTCTACTAGGGGCAGTTTGGGGTCATGACAGTCTCTTTTCCTTCACCAAATGTTCCGCTATTGTTTTTATGTCATCATCTAAGCCAACATTATCCTCCTCCACGATATGAGGATAAGTCGTTGCCTCTCAAATCTTGAACTTTCTCCTTCACTATTTGCCCTTATGCCGTAACTCTCTAAACTTGTTCTGATGCTAGCGATCTTGGTTTTAATATACTCGATCTCCACCCGAACCTTGTGGATGGTTGTATTATTCTTGAAGACACAAGAATACCTCATGAGGACACTGAGGATACTACTTGTTTCCCTCCTGAATGCAACTTTGATGATGTATGTGTCAATTACAGCCTCAGCATCATAAGCAGCTTCTTTGATCTCGGCAACCCAGTTGCGGACTCTCTCATCTTCTTCTTCTCACTTTTCAGCTGCATCTTTCAAGAAGCATTTCATTCGATTCAACTCCCTTTGCATTTCTTCAACTTGGCCGCTAACCCCACGCAACAAATTCTTTTTTTGGATGAATACACCTCCCAACCTTTTTACCACAAAGGCTACAAAAGGCCCAACTATAGTTTCTGCCATACTCGCTAAAGTCTTCTTCTTCTTTTCCACTAATTCAACTAAGGAACAAAAAATAAAGAAGGAAAGAAACAACAATGCTTTGATAGTAGCTAGCTCCATGCCTAACCAGAAAAGTAATTTTTACAGCAAAGAGGCCAGCTACCACAGCAGTGATATGAATAATGGCCTTAAAGCCTACCTATAGTTTGGGTTTTCGGCTACGCCTTAGGAAATTTAAAAAAAAAAAATTCTCATAATCCAAGTTTGACCAGATCCGATTTTGAGACATGTTATTGGTCGGTCTTGGAGTACCGTCACATGGTGTCTTAAGTGTGTCTTAATTGATAGAGAATGCGAGACTCACAATTTTATATTGGATGATTAAGAATAATAGGAACATGATAAATTGTTATTGATGAGAAGTATCACGATGCCCAGAAACACCAAATAATTTTTTTGACTTTTGAACCTACAAATCTAGGGTAATTATTTGGTAATCTCGGAGTATAGACACGTGGTACTCCATTGTATTGTGATTGGTGGAGAATGTGAGTAGGTGGGGTATTGTGTTTGGTGATTGAAGAACATGAGGAGATATAATGAATCATGGTTGATTAGAAAATACGGACACGTGATATTCTGAGAATATTTTATAATTTTCCACAAATCTCTCCCAAGCTAGCCTTCAAACTAAATATTATTTATAATTTTATCATATAAATAATGATAAGTATTATAAAACTAAAAGATAATAATTTTATGGGTAAATTATATCGATGGTTCTTATATTTTACCTCTTATATCATTTTGGTCCCTACATTTTCATATGATCTGATTTTGATATTTAATTTTAGATTTTGCGTTAATTTGGTCTAGTTGACACTACAACATATAAAAGTTTTAGAAATTAAATTTTTTGGTCTCTAAAAGTAAAGATTTTGTTGCAAAAGACATTTAGGGACCAATTTCCATCGTCATGAGGATAGTCGCTAAAAGATCGTTCTGAAAAGTCAAAAACAAGACTTTTAGTGACAAAATTTTGAAAATGTCACTAATAAATAGACTTTTAGGGACAAAATAATTTGGTCTCAAAATGGTTTATTTTTTTAGATAAAAAATTTAATCCCAAAAGGATAATAATTTATCACTAATGTTTAATTTTTGTTACTAAAAATATAATAGCGACACTTTTCACAACAAAATTATTTAGTCTTTAAAAAATAATTTTGTCCCTAAATTTTGGCCTCTAAAACCTTAATTTTTTTTATTGTGATAATATTGTTAGTGTTTTTTAAGAAAAATTATCACTAAATTAGTTGAAGTTAACTTAGTGAGTTAGAGAAATTCATAATTTTGCTCTTAAAAATATCACACATGACACTTATGTGCATATTTTTCATTAAAAAAAAAATACTAAGAGTTGTAACCAATTTGATCAAATTGAGACAAAGTCATAATTCAAGGTCAAAATCAAGCCAATTAAAATTATAATGACTAAAATGATACAGGAACCAAAGTACATGAACTACTGTCATAATTTACCCTAATTTTGTAATTGAGTGGCTACAAAACCTTAATATTTAGTCATTATTTATGTATATTCTTTTATTCAAAAAAATAAAATTTAGTAAATTATATATATACACATTAATATGTATATATGTACATACGAGAAAGATTTGAAGGGTGTGTACCGTATGCACTTTACAATTAAAGAAGAAAATGACAAAATTTTATACTTTATAAGTCATAACTAAAAAAAGTCATAATCAAATAACACATACGGTATAACAAAAAATCTCATTATCCATAACTAAAATAAGATCGTAACTAGAGAAAAAAATTAGTCATAATTAAAAAAAAAATAGTATAATTTAAAAGTATAATATTACTTAAGAGTGCATATGGTAAGAGACATTTATAGTAGAATTTTCCATGTACATAATATATACTAATAATTATAAGCAAAAGATGTGTTATTCTCATTACTAGCAACTTTTGGTACGACTGTCATTACATTTAGTTTGAAGAGACCATCACTCATGTATCCCTTACCAACATACATGCCACTCTTTGTTAATACAAATTTATCAGATTCAAAGACAAGCCTAAAACCATTTTTACTTAACAAAGAACCAGAAACTAAATTCTTCCGGATGTCAGGTACATGCAGTACGTTGTTGAGGGTCAGTTCTTTCCCTGATGTCATCTTCAAGATCACTTTTTCTTGTCCAGCCACAGTAGAAGTAGAAGAATTTCCCATGAAAAGTTCACCATTTGCAGCCTCATTATAGGTAGTGAACATCTTCTTGTCCACACAAATATGACGAGTTACTCCAGTGTCAACCCACCATTCCTTGGGATTTCCAACCAAATTAGCCTCAGACACCATAGCAGAGAGGTTGATGTCATTCACCCCGTCAGAGATGTAATCTAGTTCAGTTACATTGGCCTGATTGGTAGTCTTCTTGCTTGTACTTCCATGATCCTTCTTAGGGCGGCGGCAGTCAGAAGCTCGATGTCCAGTCTTGCCACAGTTATAGCATTTTCCTTTGAACTTCTTATTGCCATTGTTGTCGCCTTGTTTAGGACCATCTCCAGTAAACTTCCTTTTTTTGTTATGTGGTTTAAGAACTTGTTCAACCACATTAGCCTTGGACTCAATGGGATTTTTCTCATTCCTCTTTTCAGCCTTTTGGTTATCTTCCTCAATTCTCAGTCTTACAATAAGTTCATCCATGGTCATCTCTTTGCGTTTATGTTTTAAATAATTTTTGAAATCTTTCCAAGCCGGTGGTAACTTTTCCACTAAAGCAGTGACTTGGAAAGACTCGCTTAGAGACATACCCTCAGAATGAATATCATGTAAAATTAATTGAAAACTTTGAACTTGAGAAATTACCGTTTGGGAGTCTACCATAACGAAGTCCAGAAATTTACCGACAACAAATTTCTTCGTGCCGGCATCCTCTGTCTTGTATTTCTTTTCCAAAGAATCCCATAATTCTTTTCCAAAGAATTCCATAATTCTTTTGCAGACTTCAGAGGACTGTAAACATTATACAGCATGTTGTCAAGGCCATTGAGGATGTAGTTTCTGCACAGGAAATCTAAATGTTTCCAAGCATCTACAGCGGCAACAACTTTCCGATCACTTTCACCCTCTTTAAGTACTGGAGCCTCTTCATGGAGAAACCGGGCCAAATTTAGAGTTGTAAGATAAAACAGTATCTTCTGCTGCCATCTCTTAAACTCAGTACCATTCAATTTTTTCGATTTTTCTCCATGATTTATTGGTACATGAACATGGTTCTGGATAGGGACCGGTGTTGGTGTAACAATCGGAGTACCACTACCAGTTACAGTTGTAGTAGCCATAATCTCTGATTACAAAAATCAGAAAAAATTAAAACACAAATTAATTTTCTAGTTACTAAAACCAGAAAATAAATTATAACACAAAATAATTTTATTTTCCTTGTTACTAAAACTAGAAAAATAAAATACCACAATAATTTTCTGTAACACAAATTAATATTCTGCAATTGTTAATGACACCAGTATATTAGTACTAGTTGTCAAAGAAAAGAGACAGTATATTACTACTATCTGTCAAATAGTATAAACCACTATTTGTTTTTCCAACCAGAATATGTCTTTATCAAATCACAAAAAATTAAATACAATGAAGATACCAAAAATGGGTCTGTCTTAAGATTGAAATGATCAACTCCAAATAATAGCAGCACTACAAATTGTTTGCCTAACGAACACACTAAGTGTTTATACTCTTTCTCACAAAAAATAAAATGCAGCAAAATGAAGAATAAATTTGCAGAGGTGAAGTACAAAATTTCTGAATGAAACATCAAATGAGGGCTGTCCTATTTATAGATGAATTGGTGGCTGCAGGTTTTGAATTAAACAGGTGCAAACTTGTTTGAACAAGTATGAAACCTGTTTGGTTTTGAATTAAACAGATTTAAATCTGTTGGGTTCAAAATTCAAACAGATAAAACGGGAAGGGACCTGTTTGGGTGTACAGAAAAACTGGACCAGATTATTTCCGGTTTAATTTGAATTCTGGATTTTATTTTACCAAAAATAAAATTAAATTCAAATATTTTTGTCCCAAAAAGATAGGTATTGGGCCGGACAAGCACCCGCACCCAGGCCCGGTCCAGCCTGCCCGGACGGACAGTGGCGGCGGCCGCGCGCGCGCGTGTGGTGATTTTTGGGTCCAATAGGTCTAGCCCATTTTTCCCATAACCTCCCTCTCTAAAACACTTGGGTACTCCTTGGGGCACACCCTAAGTTCCAATCCCATGCCTTATAAACCCATTCAAAACTTCCCACCAAATCAATGTGGAACAAGCCTTATTCAAACCTTTAAGGATTTTCCACCAAAACTCCATTTCCATGGAGCATACTTTGGCTTCAATTTCCCATTCACTAGGTAATGGTTTTGAGCAACCAAATATACCACGTGAATCACAACGCGGCATAGAACGCGTTACTACTTTGACCCGCGAAAATCGACGCACGGGTCCCACCTAAATATTAGACCAAAGTTAGGAAAAAATCTATTTTTTACCCAGATTTTGCAAACCATTTTCCAACAATAATCAGGCTAGGGCGAGTAGGAAGAAACATTTCCAAATCCAACCCATTTAAGAAACGACTTTAAAAAATAATTCTGATCCAATTTAATGAGTTTAAATATCAATCTTAAGACTTTAAAAGAAGTATTAAAATTGACAAACACTTATAGAGAAATTATTTAATATCATAAGAGCAAATTCAGAGGTATTTCAAAGTAGTAGTTATTGGCCTAAATTATAGGACTTGCTAATTTTGTGTTAGAATTTTAAAAGACAATTAATTAAATGTCAACCTGTAAATAGAATAGAGCAATGTGCTTAAAGCATTCAATAATTTCTCGTCTATGGTGGTGTTTGATAAAATTAAAAATTGAAAATTGAATATTGAAAATTGAAAATTAAGTATTAAAAGTTGAATGTTGAATTTTTTAAGTTGAAAAGTTGTTTGATAAAAATTTAAGTGCTGCACTAAAAATAAATTGTTTAATATATATAAGTTCAAATTTAAATTTTTTTATTTTCAAATTGTATAACTCAAATTTTATATTGTGATGGTGGTGATAGGAGTAGTGGTAGTGGTAGTGGTAGTGGTGGTGGTAGTAGTAATATTGATAGTGATAGTGGCAATGGTGACATGGTGGTGATGGCGGTAGCAATAGTAGTGGTAGTAAAATAATGGTGGTATTTATGAAAACACTGACAATAGTGATAAAGGTGGTGGTTGTAGTGGTGGTGATGGTGCGGCATGATAGTGGCAGTGGTAGTGGTGTTGGTGGCGTGGTAGTGATAGCGGTGGTAGTGATGGTAGTCGTGGATATGGCATGGTGGTGGTGTGGTAACGGTAGCAGTAGTGGAAGTAGTGGCTGTGACATGGTAGTAGTGGTGGTAGTGGCGGTACCGATGGTGGTGATAGTGGTGGTGGTAGTGATAGTAGCATGATGTTGGTGTTGTAGTTGTAGTAAGTTTATAATAGCGTATATCGATATTTATGTATAATAGTTATAAATTTAATCAAAATTAAACAAGGTTCAGTGATAGTAGCATGATGTTGGTGTTGTAGTTGTAGTAAGTTTATAATAGTGTATATCGATATTTATGTATAATAGTTATAAATTTAATCAAAATTAAACAAGGTTCATATGATTTAAAATCACTTTTATTTTAAGAGAGATTTAATTTTTTAAGTAATAATAATTATAAATAAATTTAATTAATTATTACTTAATATATTTAATTTTAAGTGCCGAATGAAATTAACAAATAGCCCTTTGTTGATAATTCTACTTTGTTCGGCGATCAAAATGGTCAAACAGATAAAAAGACGTTCCGACAGCCACCATGTGTATGAGAACTGTAAAACAAAAAGCTGCATCATTCAAAATCAATGAGAATCATGTGGTTTTGTTTGGTAATCAAAATCGTCAAGAAGATAAGGGTAAATTACTGTAAATCCCACTCAATTTGACTCAGTTTTAAATTCCCCCTAATGTATAAAACACGACACTAAACAGGAAATTCTATTTCCACACACATAGTTAGTTCAAGACACATACTTAATGAAATATTAATATAATGATAATTATATCCTAAATAAAAATGATCATAATAGACATTCAGTAACATCCATAATATTATATGAAAATAATTCTCTGTACACATCTTTTAAGAATAAAAAAACTCAATATACACCTTTTGAGTTAAAAAAAAAAAATTAAACCCTAATTTTTTCATTGTTGTCACATTGTTGCGAGAGACTGTTTTTTTTTTTTTTTTTGGAATTCAACCGAAATTAACCAAGAAGATTGAAGAACTGGGTTAAGATTGTTAACCAGTGAAGCATAATCCTCAAAAGAAAAAAAAAATAGTGAACGTGCTCTGCTCTTTGGTTTATGATTGATTATTTTTGGTTTATCTTCTTATTAAAGAAGATTGAAGAATTGGGTTGAGGATTTTTTTATTTTTATTTTTTTTGAGAGACACTTCACTCAGCTTCTTTGCCCTTATTTTCTTTTGACTTATAACAGCCTGTCATGCACGATCTCTTTTCTTTTAAATTACATGTTTTGATCTTGATTTTTGGTCAATATAAACTGGGTCTTTGTTCCATCATCACTCTAATAATCCAATTCCATTGTTTTTGTGGTAATTCTTTGCGGATACAACTTCATGTTCACAATCAACATAAATTTTGCGGTAACTTTGTACTGTAAAATCAACTTCAAATTTTGTTCACAATCAACTTCAATGCAAAGTCAGCAGGAGAAGCTGAGTGAGGGGTCTACAAATATTGCACAGTACAGTGCAAAGTCTACAGGAACTAGAATTAACTAAGAAGATTTATGCGTCTCTCTTTGTACTGCACTGTGGGTCTACAAATTTCCAAACCGTAGTAATAGTAGTGCTTGTGAAAGGAAGGACAAGTGTATGGAAGCAGAGGCGGAGCGACGTTGGGCTCAGGGGGGTCATATGCCCCCCTGACTTTTCAATTATTATTATTTTTTTTTGTGGGTTAGGTCTTACTCTTACATACAGTGCCCACGTTGTTATTGTTGGGTTGGGTCTTGCTCACCACACTGACACACACCACACGCACTTTTTTTTTTTTTTTTAATCCCAATCCCAACCAAATACTAATGCACAATTTTTTTAGGATAAATACACACAACTCCAATTATGGTAAGGTTAGAACTCTAAAACCCTAAAAGTGTATGGAATTCTTTATTGTTTTATTTATTCACAGTACTTGTTAAGTATCTTCGTATTTTCTTTGTCTTCTTTGTCTCTCTTTGTTGCTTTGCAATTTACCAACTCGTGATTCACCAGATTAGGATCACACAACACAGATTTGGGACCACACTGCAATCTTGGTGTCTTCTCTTCATTGTTTACAGGTAACTTTTTCTTTTAACTTTTAAATAAAAATTATGAGTATTAATTTATAGTTATTTGTTAAGTTTTGATTTGTAAAATTTTTTCATTTGTTATTATTTATGTTAAAATAAGAGATTTTGATATGCTAAAATTATGAATCTTAATTGGTGGTGATTTATATTAAAATTAGGGATTTTGGTTTGTTGTTGTTTGTGCTAAAATTAGGAAATTTAATTTGTGCTAAAATTAAAAATATTAAGTTGCAGTGATTAATATTTAAATTAAGGATTTTGATTTGTTATAATTTGTGCGAAAATTAGAAATTTTGATTTGTTGTGATTTGTGCTAAATTTAAATTTTTTGATTTGTATTAAAATTGGAGATTTTGATTTGTGGAGGTTTGTGATTTTGATTATGAATTTTTATTTTGATTTTTAGTTTTTTCAAACAGCCATGGAGAAATATTTCAAAAGAAAATCAAAATTGGAATCATCTCTTCCTCAAGAAGAAGATGGTAATTATTCTTTTGCAAAACAAAGTCGCATAGAAATCAACTCAGACCTTCCTGCAGATCCAGGACTACGGCCTCGGATTATGGACTATAATGCTAATGATCGAGACCAAATTCGTAGGGCATATCTACAAAAAGGTCCTTGTCAACCTCGTGATCATAATTTTCCACAAAAATCATTTGGACAAAAATTTCAGCGATTTAATCAGGCTTGGTTTAGTGAATTTTCTAATTGGTTGGAGTATAGCATAGCAAAAGATGCAGCATTTTGTTTATGTTATTATCTTTTCAAGCCCGATATTAGAGATCAAGCTGGTGGTGATTCTTTTGTTGGTGAGGGTTTCTCAAATTGAAAGAAAGAAGAAAAAATTCAAACTCATGTTGGAGGTCCCAATAGTACTTATAATCAAGCTTCGAGTAAATGTCAAGACTTGCTAAACCAAAACCAACATATTCAAACGATTTTTTTCAAACAATCTGATCAAGCTCAAATTGAGTATAGAACCCGTTTGAATGCATCCATTGATTGTGTCAAATTTCTTCTAAAACAAGGACTTGCGTTTCGTGGGCATGATGAATCTAAAAACTCAAGTAACCAGCGAAATTTTCTTGAACTTTTCAAGTTTCTTGCTAGTCATAATGAAAATGTCAAAGTGGTTGCATTGAGCAATGATTCACAAAATCTCAAGTTGACATCTCCTGATATTCAAAAAGACATTATAAATGTGGCCACATTTGAAACTATCAATGTGATTATTAGAGGTCTTGGTGATGCACTTTTTTCTATTTTGATTGATGAAGCCCGTGACATATCAATCAATGAGCAAATGGAAATTGCAATATGATATGTTGACAAAAAAAGGCCAAGTGATTGAGCGGTTTTTGGGTATTGAGCATGTTGCTAATACGAATGCTCTCTCACTTAAACAAGTTGTGGAAAATTTATTCTCTAGACTTGGATTGAGTATTTCTAGATTGCGGGGTCAAGGCTATGATGGGGCTAGTAATATGCAAGGTGAGTTCAATGGTCTTAAAAAACTTATACTGAAAGAGAATCCTTGTGCATATTATGTTCATTATTTTGCTCATCAATTGCAATTGGCACTTGTAGCCGTGGCAAAGAATCATAATCAAATTGCTTTACTTTTCACTTTGGTTTCTAATGTGGTGAATGTTGTTGGAGCATCATGTAAACGCCGAGATATTGTTAGGGAGAAGCAAGCTGCAAAAGTTGTTAAGGCACTTACTACTGGAGAGCTATCTAGTGGGCAAGGCTTAAATCAAGAAACTAATCTTAAACGTGCTGGCGATACACGTTGGGGTTCACACTATGGTACTTTAGTCAGCTTGGCTAGTATGTTTTCAATAGTGATTGATGTGCTTGAAATGATTTCGAAGGATGGTTCAAATTCAATACAACGAGCATAAGCAAATGTATTGTTGGACTCAATTCAATCATTTGACTTTGTATTCAGCCTTCATTTGATGAAAACGATATTGGCTATTGTAACACGCCCGCGAGGGAACTCACGGGTTACAGTTCGGACTCAATTTTTTGTGTTGCGGTTCTAAATGTTGAACCAAAGAGTCCAACTCTGGCAAATCGTTTTGAAGAAAAACAGATTTTGAAAAAGTAGTGCCAAACATGGACTGCTTTGCCAGATTACAGAGTCGCCACCTAAATATTTTAAAATGGGAAATTTAGGAAACCCTGACTCGGTGCCGAAGCCCACGTGTCCGTCATTACCAAAGTGGTCTTGGCTCGGGAGCTTGGGTACGATCGGGGAAGGTCAGCTATGAGCACCCCCTTTCGCCCGGTCCGGAGACCGGCCTCTACTAACCGTAATATCCGTTTTTGAAAACATCACATGCTCTTATTCCAATTATTAGCCTAGAATTACTATGTTATGCGCGCAGCAAACAAGTATAGACTAGATTGCCTAATTTGGAAATAAACATTGCATATCCGTTCGTTTTGAAAATGCTTTGGAATTTGCTACTTGCAAGTAGGCTAAAACACGGATTTCAACGAGTTTTTCCAACTCAAGCAATCCAACCTCCACCCACAGGCATTCAAACAGTTGATCTCATATAAGCACTTAGCCGCATGGTAAGCATACTGTCATGGAAACATTCACACGCATGTGGTATGCTAAAGCGTAAAATACTTACATCGTACTCCGCGCCAAAACAAGAAACTAGTTAGCAGACATGCATGTCCCTAGGTCATGTTAAGTGGCTAATGCAACACACGCAAGGATGCAATTTAGACCAGGCTCGGCTAACCCTAAAGACGGCATGTGAAATGCACTTTATCCGATGCACGTATTCAATTTGTAATTGAAAATACAATGCAGTTTGTATGATGTACCGAGCCCGATGCATGTCGACAAATGCATGGATGCACGAATGCATCGCATAAGGTATGCTAAAATAAACGTGCCGTAACACTAACCATTAAAAGCAGGTAAGTAAAAGGGAAGAAAGAAGTGGGGGTTGGAAGACATGCACACACCCACGCACACTTATTACAGATTTGCCCTCTCTCGGAGGGACCAAAAGAATAACACAAATTAATTAACTACGCGAGCTAATTAAATATTACAAATTAATTAAATTAACAAAATAATTAATCTAAGAAAAACAGTAAACCGCCTCGGGGCGAGGGCTCAATGCACGCGCGCTCGGATTCCGCTCGGAATTGCACTGCCATGCCTAGCTTGCCTCTATTTTCCCTGCTTTATTCCTCTGAAAACTGCCAAAGTCTCTGGAGTGCCTCCCAGGACACTGAGGGATATCATCGGCTGAGGGGAAACACCACTGGCTGAAGTATGTGGTCACCGGCACAAAATTAATCCATCGGCCATCAATATACTGCCGGTCGGCACTAAATACTGCCGGCCGGCACTGAATGTCTGCAGAACCTGCAACTCACAGCAGCAGAGGGCAAAAACTTGCATGGCAATGTAATTCCAACAATGTGTGCACCAATTATGCCCCTTATCATATTTGTGACTCAAAGGGGCATGTGCCTCGATTCTCGGACCACCAATTACGCATTTCCATGCATGATGGCCCAAAGAACCAAATGTGCCACTTTCAATTTCAAATGCATGCAAACCATATAAACAAACAAGGGTGCCAAACCTCTATCATGTTTATCTCAAGAGGCCTAGCATGCATGTGAATGCAATGAAATCCTAAGCATGTTGGCTAGCATGCAACATGGACAATGTAATGTAAGGATGTTAATATGCAAACACACCTACAAGACAAAAATGTAAACCAAACAATGGGGTGGACTTAAACATGATCTAGGCAACTCTAACTAGGCCTAAAATCTGTAGCCAAAATGCTAAGTATGAGAGCTAAACACACATGCACATGTACACATGTTGTGCAGTTTATCACTCGCGCTATTTTGCGCAGCGCACTGTTTTGTGCAGTTTACACTCGCGTAATTTTGCGCAGCGCACTGTTTTGTGCAGTTTATCACTCGCGCTATTTTGCGCAGCGCACAGTTTTGTGCAGTTTACACTCGCGCTATTTTGCGCAGCGCACTGTTTTGTGCAGTTTATCACTCGCGCTATTTTGCGCAGCGCACCGTTTTGTGCAGTTTACCACTCGCACTATTTTGCACAGCGCACCGTTTTGTGCAGTTTACACTCGCGCAACTTTGCGCAACGCACTGTTTTGTGCAGTTTATCAGTCGCGCTATTTTGCGCAGCGCACTGTTTTGTGAAGTTTATCGATCGCGCTATTTTGCGCAGAGCACTGTTTTGGGCAGTTTACAATCGCACTATTTTGCGCAGCGCACTGTTTTGTGCAGTTTATCACTCGCGCTATTTTGCGCAGCGCACTGTTTTGTGCAGTTTATCACTCGCTATTTTGCGCACCGCACAGTTTTGTGCAGCTTACATTCGCGCTATTTTGCGCAGCGCACTGTTTTGTGCAGTTTACACTCGCGCTATTTTGCGCAACGCACTGTTTTGTGCAGTTTATCACTCGCGCTATTTTGCGAAGCGCACTGTTTTCTGCAGTTTATCACTCGCGCTATTTTGCGCAGCGCACTGTTGTGTGCAGTTTACACTTGCGCTATTTTGCCCAGCGCACTGTTTTGTACAGTTTATCACTCGCGCTATTTTGCGCAGCGCACTGTTTTGTGCGGTTTACACACGCGCTATTTTGCGCAGCGCACTGTTTTGTGCAGTTTCTCACTAGCGCTATTTTGCGCAGCGCACTATTTTGTGCAGTTTATCACTCGCGCTATTTTGCGCAGCGCACGGTTTTGTGCAGTTTACACTCGCGCTATTTTGCGCAGCGCACTGTTTTGTGCAGTTTATCACTCGCGCTATTTTGCGCAGCGCACAGTTTTGTGGAGTTTACACTCGCGCTATTTTGCGCAGTGCACTGTTTTCTGCAGTTTACCACTCGCGCTATTTTGCGCAGCGCACTTTTTTGTGTAGTTTACACTCGCGCTATTTTGCGCAGCGCACTGTTTTCTGCAGTTTATCACTCGCGCTATTTTGCGCAGCGCACTGTTTTGTGAAGTTTATCACTCGCGCTATTTTCTGCAGCGCACTGTTTTGTGCAGTTTATCACTCGCGCTATTCTGCGCACCGCACTGTTTTGTGCAGCTTACACTCGCGCTGTTTTGCGCAGCGCACTGTTTTGTGCAGTTTACACGCGCGCTATTTTTCGCAGCGCACTGTTTTGTGCAGTTTACACTCGCGCTACTTTGCGCAGCGCACTGTTTTGTGCAGTTTATCACTCGCGCTATTTTGCGCAGCGCACTGTTTTGTGCAGTGTATCACTCGCTATTTTGCGCAACGCCCAGTTGTTCGCAGCTTACACTCGCGCTATTTTGCGCAACGCACTGTTTTGTGCAGTTTATCACTCGCGCTATTTTGCGCAGCGCACTGTTTTGTGCAGTTTACACTCGCGCTATTTGGCACAGCGCACTGTTTTGTGCAGTTTACACTCGCGCTATTTTGCGCAGCGCACTGTTTTGTGAAGTTTATCACTCGCGCTATTTTGCGCAGCACACTGTTTTGTGCAGTTTACACTCGCGCTATTTTGCGCAGCGCACTGTTTTGAGCAGTTTATCACTCGAGCTATTTTGCGCAGCGCACTGTTTTCTGCAGTTTACACATGCGCTATTTTGCGCAGCGCACTGTTTTCTGCAGTTTATCACTCTCGCTATTTTGCGCAGCGCACTGTTTTGTGTAGTTTCTCACTCGCGCAATTTTACGCACCGCACTGTTTTGTGCTGTTTACAGTCTCGCTATTTTCCGCAGCGCACTGTTTTGTGCAGTTTACACTCGCGCAACTTTGCGCAACGCACTGTTTTGTGCAGTTTATCACTCCCGCTATTTTGCGCAGCGCACTGTTTTGTGCAGTTTAGACTCGCGCTATTTTGCGCAGCGCACTATTTTGTACAGTTTATCACTCGCGCCCTTTTGCGCAACGCACTGTTTTGTGCAGTTTATCACTCGCTATTTTGCGCACCGCACAGTTTTGTGCAGCTTACACTCATGCTATTTTGCGCAGCGCACTATTTTGTGCAGTTTACACTCGCGCTATTTTGCCCAGCGCACTATTTTGTGCAGTTTATCACTCGCGCTATTTTGCGCAGCGCACTATTTTGTGCAGTTTACACTCGCGTAATTTTGCGCAGCGCACTGTTTTGTGCAGTTTATCACTGGCGCTATTTTGCGCAGCGCACAGTTTTGTGCAGTTTACACTCGCGCTATTTTGCGCAGCGCACTGTTTTGTGCAGTTTATCACTCGCGCTATTTTGCGCAGCGCACTGTTTTGTGCAGTTTACACTCGCGCTATTTTGCGCAGCGCACAGTTTTCTGCAGTTTATCACTCGCGCTATTTTGCGCAGCGCACTGTTTTGTGCAGTTTACGCTCGCGCTATTTTGCGCAGCGCACTGTTTTTTGCAGTTTATCACTCGCGCTATTTTGCGCAGCGCACTGCTTTGTGCAGTTTACACTCGCGCTATTTTGCGCAGCGCACAGTTTTGTGCAGTTTATCACTCGCGCTATTTTGCGCAGCGCACTCTTTTGTGCGGTTTACACTCGCGCTATTTTGCGCAGCGCACTATTTTGTGCAGTTTATCACTCGCGTTATTTTGCGCAGCGCATTGTTTTGTGCAGTTTACACTCGCGCTATTTTGCGCAGCGCACAGTTTTGTGCAGTTTACCACTCGCGCTATTTTGCGCAGCGCACTGTTTTGTGCAGTTTACACTCGCGCAACTTTGCGCAACGCACTGTTTTGTGCAGTTTATCAATCGCGCTATTTTGCGCAGCGCACTGTTTTGTGAAGTTTATCACTCGCGCTATTTTGCGCAGCGCACTGTTTTGGGCAGTTTACACTCGCACTATTTTGCGCAGCGCACTGTTTTGTGCAGTTTATCACTCGTGCTATTTTGCGCAGCGCACTATTTTGTGCAATTTATCACTCGCTATTTTGCGCACTGCACAGTTTTGTGCAGCTTACATTCGCGCTATTTTGCGCAGCGCACTGTTTTGTGTTGTTTACACTCGCGCTATTTTGCGCAACGCACAGTTTTGTGCAGTTTATCACTCGCGCTATTTTGCGAAGCGCCCTATTTTCTGCAGTTTATCACTCGCGCTATTTTGCGCAGCGCACTGTTGTGTGCAGTTTACACTCGCGCTATTTTGCCCAGCGCACTGTTTTGTGCAGTTTATCACTCGCGCTATTTTGCGCAGCGCAATGTTTGGTGCAGTTTCTCACTAGCGCTATTTTGCGCAGCGCACTGTTTTGTGCAGTTTATCACTCGCGCTATTTTGCGCAGCACACTGTTTTGTGCAGTTTATCACTCGCGCTATTTTGCGCAGCGCACTGTTTTGTGCAGTTTACACTCGCGCTATTTTGCGCAGCGCACTATTTTGTACAGTTTATCACTCGCGCCCTTTTGCGCAACGCACTGTTTTGTGCAGTTTATCACTCGCGCCCTTTTGCGCAACGCACTGTTTTGTGCAGTTTATCACTCGCTATTTTGCGCACCGCACAGTTTTGTGCAGCTTACACTCGTGCTATTTTGCGCAGCGCACTATTTTGTGCAGTTTACACTCGCGCTATTTTGCCCAGCGCACTGTTTTGTGCAGTTTATCACTCGCGCTATTTTACGCAGCGCACTATTTTGTGCAGTTTACACTCGCGTAATTTTGCGCAGCGCACTGTTTTGTGCAGTTTATCACTGGCGCTATTTTGCGCAGCGCACAGTTTTGTGCAGTTTACACTCGCGCTATTTTGCGCAGCGCACTGTTTTGTGCAGTTTATCACTCGCGCTATTTTGCGCAGCGCACTGTTTTGTGCAGTTTACACTCGCGCTATTTTGCGCAGCGCACAGTTTTGTGCAGTTTATCACTCGCGCTATTTTGCGCAGCGCACTGTTTTGTGCAGTTTACGCTCGCTATTTTGCGCAGCGCACTGTTTTGTGCAGTTTATCACTCGCGCTATTTTGCGCAGCGCACTGCTTTGTGCAGTTTACACTCGCGCTATTTTGCGCAGCGCACAGTTTTGTGCAGTTTATCACTCGCGCTATTTTGCGCAGTGCACTCTTTTGTGCGGTTTACACTCGCGCTATTTTGCGCAGCGCACTATTTTGTGCAGTTTATCACTCGCGTTATTTTGCGCAGCGCATTGTTTTGTGCAGTTTACACTCGCGCTATTTTGCGCAGCGCACAGTTTTGTGCAGTTTACCACTC
Organism: Camellia japonica; assembly: GCA_030407325.1. Lineage (NCBI taxonomy): Eukaryota > Viridiplantae > Streptophyta > Magnoliopsida > Ericales > Theaceae > Camellia > Camellia japonica. The sequence goes on along the minus strand of JAPPVO010006817.1, from coordinate 2,062 downwards.
GCGCTATTTTGCGCAGCGCACTGTTTTGTGCAGTTTACACTCGCGCAACTTTGCGCAACGCACTGTTTTGTGCAGTTTATCAGTCGCGCTATTTTGCGCAGCGCACTGTTTTGTGCAGTTTATCACTCGCGCTATTTTGCGCAGCGCACTGTTTTGGGCAGTTTACACTCGCACTATTTTGCGCAGCGCACTGTTTTGTGCAGTTTACACTCGTGCTATTTTGCGCAGCGCACTATTTTGTGCAATTTATCACTCGCTATTTTGCGCACCGCACAGTTTTGTGCAGCTTACATTCGCGCTATTTTGCGCAGCGCACTGTTTTGTGTAGTTTACACTCGCGCTATTTTGCGCAACGCACAGTTTTGTGCAGTTTATCACTCGCGCTATTTTGCGAAGCGCACTATTTTCTGCAGTTTATCACTCGCGCTATTTTGCGCAGCGCACTGTTTTGTGCAGTTTACACTCGCGCTATTTTGCCCAGCGCACTGTTTTGTGCAGTTTATCACTCGCGCTATTTTGCGCAGCGCACTGTTTTGTGCAGTTTCTCACTCGCGCTATTTTGCGCAGTGCACTGTTTTGTGCAGTTTATCACTCGCGCTATTTTGCGCAGCGCACTGTTTTGTGCAGTTTATCACTCGCGCTATTTTGCGCAGCGCACTGTTTTGTGCAGTTTACACTCGCGCTATTTTGCGCAGCGCACTGTTTTGTGCAGTTTATCACTCTCGCTATTTTGCGCAGCGCACTGTTTTGTGTAGTTTCTCACTCGCGCAATTTTACGCACCGCACTGTTTTGTGCTGCTAACACTCGAGCTATTTTGCGCACCGCACTGTTTTGTGCTGTTTACACTCTCGCTATTTTCCGCAGCGCACTGTTTTGTGCAGTTTACACTCGCGGAACTTTGCGCAACGCACTGTTTTGTGCAGTTTATCATTCGCGCTATTTTGCGCAGCGCACTGTTTTGTGCAGTTTATCACTCGCGCTATTTTGCGCAGCGCACTGTTTTGTGCAGTTTACACTCGCGCTATTTTGCGCAGCGTACTGTTTTGTGCAGTTTATCACTCGCGCTATTTTACGCAGTGCACTGTTTTGTGCAGTTTACGCTCGCGCTATTTTGCGCAGCGCACTGTTTTTTGCAGTTTATCACTCGCGCTATTTTGCGCAGCGCACTGCTTTGTTCAGTTTACACTCGCGCTATTTTGCGCAGCGCACAGTTTTGTGCAGTTTATCACTCGCGCTATTTTGCGCAGCGCACTCTTTTGTGCGGTTTACACTCGCGCTATTTTGCGCAGCGCACTATTTTGTGCTGTTTATCACTCGCGTTATTTTGCGCAGCAAATTGTTTTGTGCAGTTTACACTTGCGCTATTTTGCGCAGCGCACAGTTTTGTGCAGTTTACCACTCGCGCTATTTTGCGCAGCGCACTGTTTTGTGCAGTTTACACTCGCGCAACTTTGCGCAACGCAGTGTTTTGTGCAGTTTATCAGTCGCGCTATTTTGCGCAGCGCACTGTTTTGTGAAGTTTATCACTCGCGCTATTTTGCGCAGCGCACTGTTTTGGGCAGTTTACACTCGCACTATTTTGCGCAGCGCACTATTTTGTGCAGTTTGTCACTCGCGCTATTTTGCGCAGCGCACTGTTTTGTGCAATTTATCACTCGCTATGTTGCGCACCGCAGAGTTTTGTGCAGCTTACATTCGCGCTATTTTGCGCAGCGCACTGTTTTGTGCAGTTTACACTCGCGCTATTTTGCGCAACGCACAGTTTTGTGCAGTTTATCACTCGCGCTATTTTGCGAAGCGCACTGTTTTCTGCAGTTTATCACTCGCGCTATTTTGCCCACCGCGCTGTTTTGTGCAGTTTATCACTCACGCTATTTTGCGCAGCGCACTATTTTGTGCGGTTTACACTAGCGCTATTTTGCGCAGCGCACTGTTTTGTGTAGTTTCACTAGCGTTATTTGCGCAGCGCACTGTTTTGTGCAGTTCACACTCGCGCTATTTTGCACAGCGCACTGTTTTGTGCAGTTTATCACTCGCGCTATTTGCGCAGCGCACTGTTTT
>JAPPVO010006816.1:0-31334 GCA_030407325.1 Camellia japonica | reverse complement strand
AGAGCAAAGAAAAAAAAAGAGAAAAAGAAAAATACAAAAGAAGCAAAAAAAGAAAAGAAAAATACAAAAGAAAAAAGAAAAGAAAAGAAAAAAAAAATAGTAAAATAATATATGCAAAAGAAAAGAAAAGAAAAGAAAAAGAAGAAGAAAAACATAGCTCGCAAGGTCGAAAACCCGCATTGGGCGCCTTGGCAAAAGTTAGAGCCTAAAAAGTGAAGGTTAAAATACCCGAGTGTACCTTAACCGGAACTACGTAAGGCTTGATTCCCATGTTTGGGATACGTAGGCAACTTCATCTTGAAGTCCAGCCCCCAACGCTTCCATAGCGTCTCAGTCCATGTCATGGTTTTGATCACTTTTGCCTCCTCCGAATCCAATGTCTCGATTGCAGCAACCGGGAACTATGTGACCAACTTCCTCTTGAAGTCCAACCACCAACACCTTCCAGGTGACCGTGTCCATATATTGATTCAAACAGTCTTCGTCTCCTCCGCGTTCGAGGATCCGATCGTCATCACCAAGGACTGGCTTACAGAATGCCGCGACATCATCCAAACAAGGGGCAACTTTCTGTTGCCATACATTGCCATAAGTTGCCCTGAGTCGTTGTCCAAACCAGGGGCAACTTTCCGTTGCCATATTCCCCCTTTTAAGCCAGGGGCAATTTTTCATTGCCTCCGATCCAAGGTTGCATATCTCGAGGGTAAGTTCCGCGCTCGTTGAGCGTTGACTGTTTGCAAAAATAGTTTTTGAAAATTTTTACTGAGGTTGACTATTTTCTCGAAAACTATTTCACTTTTCAAAATTGGACCATGTTTGGACCCAAAAGGAGAATTTTCAGTGCTCACAGTCTGATTCGCATGACTTTTAAATCAAAAATCGAATAAGTGTGTTAATCTGACTCTCATTCTTGATCAAAGCTGTTTTAGAAAACAAAAAATGGTCAAAGTGACGAACTAGGGGCACAGTTGAGTCAGGTCTTCTGTCTTTCCCCCCGTCAACATACTCGCCGGAAAGGCACTCTATCCACCGGGAGGAATAGCCGCGAGCTAACAGTGCCGGACGTGAACCTGCGACTTCCTATTCATCCATTAATCACCCTGGGGAGGGATAAAAAATGAGAGAATAAAGAATAGAGAGGTGTAAGCGGAGAAAGAAGTGAGAAGAGGGTTTTGAGAGAAAAACCGAGCCTGAGGGCCGAGTGAGGTGAGAATCACAAATCAGAAATGGTGGGAAGTACCCAGAAGAACTGGCTCCCTGAGATTCGAGGTCTCTCCTTGTGTAAACATGTCCGTGTGTCGTGTCTTTTGATTTGTCGGTCTCAATTTTTGGCTTTGAGTCTTTTCCGAGTGTGTCTCATTGTGTTCAGGTCGCGTGCCTTTTCTTTCTTTGTTTGAGTCCCTCCGCTGTGTTTTGTGGTAGGCTCGATACCCCGGTTGAAAGCCCTTCTTTATTTCAAAAAAAAAAAATCGTTTGTGCTCAGAATGCTGTGCCATTCTCTACATTCGTGCGAAGCAAGAGAAGGAAAGGGAAAATTTGGGACATCCGAGTGTGTTTCAACTGCAACCGTGTCAGCTTTTGTGGTCCGTCTTGTCAGATTGGGACTGTTCGTTCAGGGTTTGCTGTGTGCGGAATGAACCGAGTGCTGTGTTATGGGCTGTATGCAGATCAATCCCCAGTAGAGTATGGGCTGTATTATTCAGTTTGAGTAGTGGTTTGTATGAGTTGTTTGCTGTTAGTTGGTTGGTTATCCGATTATCATAGTGCAAGTGCTCAATTACAAGTATTCACTTTTCAGACAACAGATTAAGATCATTTACATTTGAGGTGTAATATGATGCAATACAGTGCAAGGTATGGAATATACACAAATGTAAACACTCCTTTTCAGACAAAAAGTTTGTTTCATTTCATATCATCTTTCCAAGTACATAAATTTTGGAAACAAAATCTGCCTGCGGCAGTACAAAGTACCCTAACTACTGACAAAAGGGGAAAAATGAAAAAAGAGAAGAAAAACAGTAAAAATCTATATCAAATGTCAAAATGGCTCCGGGGCCGTCAATCTGTCCTGGTCCTCTTCCTGGACGAGGGTCCAGGAGCGTCATCAACAGGGGCACCACTGGGGGCATCGCCGTCCGAGCTCGAGTCCGAGCCATCACCGGTCTCCTCTGCCTCTGTCTCTGCCTCAGACTCATCATCCGGAACTGGAGCCCGCGAGCTGCTCCCGACATGAGTACGCCCCCCTCTGGTGCGAGGATATGCTCTGCCATCCCGAGTAGAAATGGGAGGTCCAGCTGGAACGCCGCCCACCGGAGGAATCTGGAAGGGAGGCTGAAAAAGCATGAAAGGAAAATGCATCAGAATACTGTGAGCAGTAAATCAGTACAGAATACAGTGTGTGAATACAGCGTATGAGTACAGTGTGTGCATGCCGTGAGCAGTAAATCAGTACAGAATACAGTGTGTGAATACAGCGTATGAGTACAGTGTGTGCATGCCGTGAGTAGTAAATCAGTACAGAATACAGTGTGTGAATACAGCGTATGAGTACAGTGTGTGCATGCCGTGAGCAGTAAATCAATGCAGAATGCAGTGTATGAGTACAGTGTATGTATGCTGTGAACAGTAAGTTAGTGCAGGGTGCAGTGTGTGAGTACAGTGTATCAGATGCCGTGAGCAGTTATCAGATGTTGTGTTGTGCATCAGATTATGTAAAGCAGTTTGTGTATGGTTTGAGGCCGTAGTCAGAAAGAACATACCGGAATGCTGTAGAGGGCTAGAAGGTCGAATGTCCGCTGTAGCATCCCCATCATGGAGGCATTCATCTCCAATGACTGCCGGGTGTACTCAGAAGACGCCTGCAAAAGTATCAGATGCATCAATATTCTGTGGAATATCAAATAAACTGAAATGAAATAACAGTGCAAGATGAAGAATGCAGTAATACATACCGGAGGCAAGTCGGGGACACCGACAAACTCATGGTCAGCCGGCGGAGGAGCAAAGGGGATCTGATAGGTCGCCCCACCCTGTCCTCGGAAAGTCAAAACAGCGGGCAGAGCAGGCCAACCGGTCCCTCGCCCTCGCTGAACTCCACCCCTGCCACGGACTCGAGCCCTCATTGGCGCTCCCCCTCCAGCTCCTGCTCCAGCCGCTGGCGCCGCTGGTCCCTCTCTCTCTACTCGGCGGCCGCCGCTCAGAGGTCGTATAATGAAGGTCCGGACGTACTCCGAGTAATCGCCCTCGCCTCTGAAGTCGTCTGCCTCCCAGCCAATGGTGTAGTCCGCCATCAGCTCAGCAGTGAACCTCTCGGTATCCCGCATGTGCTCAGGAGGGTGCACCGGGACTATCTGCTCAGGTAGGCCTAGGGTCTGACGCAAGAAACGCTCACCCAGGTACCAAGCCCGACAGACCGGGCCCTCGAGCAGAATCCGGTAACGTGAGGTCTCATCGGCACCGGCAAACCGATCCCTCATCATCACTGGCAGTGGAGCCCACGACTGCCAGGTGATCTGAAATAAAATACAGTTTGTTATCTACGGATATCGCAAATATGCAGTGGAAAGGCGAAGCTTAAATGAACTGCAAGTAAAACATACCTCTGCGGGGGTGATGGTGTCGAAGTAGCGGCGGAAGAAGCCGAATGTCTCCCGTGGCCTCCGGGTGCATCTCCCGTCAAAGCGGCGTGAAAAAGGGACGACCAGAGGGGTCTCTGCATCGGGTACAGGAGCGAGCCTAGGAAAGTAGGCGTAAACCCACAACTGCAAGATAAATACCAGTGCATTTATCAGATAGAGCAGAGTACAGAATAAAAGGCAGAAATAGCAGAGCCGTGTGTTGTGTAGTGTATTGTGCAGAGTGTACAGTGTGAGCAGTGTACAGTCAGTGTGAAGCAGAGTATGTGTGTGCCGTGTGTACAGTATACAGCAAGTGTAAAGCAGACTACAGTGTGTGCAGTGTGCAGAGTACAGAAAATAAAGAACGAAAATGAAAGGCAGAAAAAGAAATGTACCTCCCAAGCACGCCAGTAACCCCCGAGCAACTGTCCACTGCCGCGGAGGCTGAGCTCATATATCCATAAAGGGTGGCCAGAGCGGCACCACCCCAGTCATAATGCAAAATGTCTCTGACATCCACCAGTGCACTTAGAAGGCAGAGAGGCACTGTGTTCGCCCGATCGGCGAAGATGGTCGTCCCAAATAGGAACATGAGGAAGCCGCGGGCATATCTCTCTACAGCCTCTGGGGTCATCGGAGCTGCATCAACGAGGAGGGGCTGGACCCGGAACTGCACCTCGAACCAGGAGTACCAGACGAAGCCGGGACGCGCGAGAGGCGGTACCGCGCCAAGCAAGTAGACCTGAGCTGCGGTCCACTCATCCATGTCTATGTCAAAGGGGATCGGATCACCCCCTACCCCGATGCCGGTGAGCATCGAGAAATCGTAAGGGGTCATCGTCATGTCCCCGGTCGCAGACAAGTGAAACGAATCGGTGGTATCCCACCACCTCTCCACCAGAGCGGCAAGGAGAGGTCTGCATGTCGTGAGCTGGGATAGTCCCCTGCAGAATGCGCCAAAGCCAGCCTGGTCTACGATGCGGCGGACTGCATCAGGAAGCTCAGCGTACCACGCACAAGCGATGGTATTCCCATACCCGCGGATGGTATGGGAATCTCCCTGTTTTCAAACAAATGGTTATGAAGTAATATAAAATGTACAGTTTTGAAGAAACAGTGATTCAGTGCAAATGTAGCATGTGTGCGTGTTTTCAGATTCAAACAGATACCGAGTGCCGATGTGTTTACAGTGAATTACAACGTGTGATGCGTCAACGTGTTTGGGTGGTTCAGTGCAAATGTGGCATGCGTGCAAGTTTTTTTCAGATTCAAACAGATACCGGGTGCCGGTGTGCTTACAGTGAACTACAACATATGATGTGTCAACGTGTTTGGGTGGTTCAGTGCAAACATGGCATGCGTGCATATTTTCGGATTTAAACAGGTATCGGGTATAGGTGTTTGCAGTGAAGTACGGTGTGTGCCGTGGTTTGAGTGGTTCAAGGCTAAGTGCAGTGTGTGCGCGTGTGAGTCTTAAACAGATAATCGGTTGCAAACGTGTTTGTGATCAATTACAACTTACAGTATCTCAGTGTATCGGAACTAAGCAGTTAAAGAATGCAACTAGCTATGGCAGTTAACAATTAAAGATTTCTACATTGCAGAAAGTAAAGCAGAGAAAGAAGGTTACCTCGGAAGCGCCGGAGGATAGATGGGAGGCAGGCTCGCGCAGCAAGAGCTCAGGGTCCAACGCCATGTCGAAGCTCCTGAACTGGCATAGTCCGTCGGGTGGTAGAACGTGAATCGCCGGCCGGTAGGTCGCCGGGTCAAACGGGCGCTCGCTCAACGGGAGGAGCTCGACCTCGGGATCCATCTCGTGATCCGAGGGAGTCCCACCACGTGGAATGTCGTCGGCCATATCAAGAATGATGAGAGAATGGTCGAGGGATGAAAATCGGGTCGGAATACGAAGAGTCAACCCCCGGGAGGGTGAAAAATGGTCGGAAAGGCCGGGATGTGAAAAGGCACGGAAATGAAGAGGAAATCGAGGGGAACAAGTCCCAAAAAGGTGGAAATAGCAAAAGTAGCGTCGAAATGAAGTTTCAATCGGTCCAAAATGTTCGAAACGCGATGAACTTCGCGAATCGAACGACGAAAAAGGCGCGAGAACGCGAAGAAATGAGGAAATGAGGAGAGAAAGAGGCTCTAGAGAGAGAGAAAGATGGTTTTCGACGGAAGGGAGATAAGAAAATAGGGTTTAGAAACCCTATTTTAAAACACCCGAAGCGAAAAGTCGAATCTGCCCCGATTCAGCAACTTTTTGCTGGTCGGCAACATTTTGTGCCGGCCGGCATAATATTGTGCCGATGGAATTATTTTGTAGCCGGTGGACAGCCGGTGGCTTTCCCTCCCGGCCGATGGTGTTCCCACAGCCTTGTTTAGGCCATATGAGTAGTTTTTGGTCTTCATATCTCAAGAAAGTGCAAGAAAGTGTATCTCCGATGCTCAACCGGCCTCCGTTTTGACCTCGGACCGTGTCTTTTGTGCGTAGCACTCAAATTCATGCAATGTTGTATCCTTTTGTATCCTTTTGCCTTTTACAAGATTCAAAAGTTGCCCCTCGTGCGTTGCATGCATTCATCATGTTGTCCGGTGCGTTATGTCGCGCCGTCGTGTACACCCCTCATGCATTGTCATGCATTTTATTACAAGCGTTGTCATGCATTGTCATGCACCACAATACATGCGTCGCCTCGCACATCATTCGTGTTGTCGTTGCCTTGCACATCATTCGTGTTGTCGTGCATCTCCTTGTTTTGCATTATCACGCATTTCAAAAAGAAAAAGCGCGCGGTGTCGCGCACTCGAGTTCATTTGCATTGTTCTGCATTTCGTATGGCATGCGTGTCACACTTGCATTATTTTACATCTCCGTGAGGCACGCGTACCTCACTTGCATCATTTTACATCTCCATGCCCCACACCGGTCTGGCGAGACCTTAAACACGCACGGTCTAGGAGACCTTAAATCCTTGGAAGGTGCAAGACCTTCGGTGCATTGGTGTGCATGGCTCACTTGCATTGTCATGCATTTGTCACGAGCATTGTCGTGCACTTCAAAAGATGTGCGTTGTCACGCATTTTAGTTCATTCGCCTTGTCATGCATCTTTCGATCTACATTTCAGTTCAAGCCTTGGGGTACGCGTGCCTCAAATCCTTGAGGCATGCGTGTCTCATTTGCATTTCGTTTTCCCTTTCTTGAGGCATGCGTGTCTCACTTGCATTTCATTTTCCATTCCTTTGAGGCACGCGTGTCTCATGTGCATTGTCTTGCACCTTTGAGGCATGCGTGTCTCATCTACATATCATTTTCCATTCCTTCATGGCATGCGTGTCTCACTTGCATTATACATCGCATCGTTTTGTTCGCTCTTTGGTCTGGCGAGACCTTAAACACGCACGGTCTAGGAGACCTTAAATCCTCAGGAGGTGCAAGACCTTCGGTGCATTAAGGTGCACACCTCGTTGCATTTGGCATGCATCTCAAAAGCCGCGCGTTGGCGCGCATTTCAAAAACATCATGCATCATTCGCATTCAAAAAAAAACAAAAAGAAAACATGCATTGTCATGCATTGCATCCCGGTCTAGGAGACCTTGAATCCTTTGAAGGTGCAATTTCTTTGGTGTTTGTCGTGCCCGAACGACTTCCGGTGGTCTGGTAAAGCCACTAGCCTGTGTTTGCGGTGAGTTCCTAGGAGACCAATGGGGACGGTGAAAACTAGAGTTTGAACGGCTCATGCCTAGAACGCAAAGGTTCGGGATTTCCGAGACTAAAGTCTGGTTTAAATACCCAGAGGGTGTACCCTCGGCTTGAAATCTGTATGGAAGCCTCATAGTTAAGGCGGCGTGTCTACGCCTCAGTTCTGGATACTGAACCAACCTAGTATATCGCCCTGTTGGGAGAATAGGGAAAACTGCAATCGCAGCCATTGCATCATACTGCATATGTCATGCATCATTATAATATCGCATATGTCATGCATCATTGTAAATAAGCTTGCATATGTCATGCATCATTGTAAATAAATCCTGCATATGTCATGCATTTCAAAAAAAAAAAAAACATGCATATGTCATGTATTTCGTTGTAATATGGTGCATATGTCATGCATTTTCTGTAAACATCCATCTATATTGCATTTTAGTTTGCATGCACCCACTGCATTATCCACCCGCACTGTCGTGCATTCTTCACTTGCGTTGACGCGCATGTTTCGCTTCCACCCGCATTGTCGTGCATTCTTCACTTGCGTCGATACGCATGTTTCGCCTTCACTTATCCATTGTTAATATCCATTCCATTGCATATTGCATATATCGCATTTTAGTTGCATACATCCACTGCATTCCCCCCCATTTATGGCTTGCGCCTTTCCTTGTTGAGCTTGGTCTAGTATGTGTCCATACTTTTCACGTCAAAGCACAGTTCTGCACGCGTACAGTTCTGTGATTAGATGCGGCTTGTATGCGTGCATCCCCTTCCTAAGCAAGATTTGGTTTGGCTGCATGCCATATCCACTGTATATATTGCATTGTAGTGTAATCGTTGCATCCGGCTTTAGGATCATTATTCTTTCCCCAGCGGGTCGTTACCCCACTTATGTCATTCCATCCAATACTCGTTCTTGTGTCCGTCTACATCACTCATAGTTCAGACATCGTTCTATGGTAGACAGACTTGTTACTTCCATCAATCTATTTGACATATGTGTAGTTTCGAACCGCTCGTGATCGGATCATGATTCAATTGCTTTGCATTTAGTTTGCATAGTTTCAATTGCATTACATTATCATTTGCATTGTTTATACTTAGTTTTGTATATATTGCATATCATTTTGCATTTCATCATTGCATTGTCATGCATGTCGACTAACAACATGTACCTGTTAAGTTTTCTTTCTTTTCAGGCACGATATTGTATGTACGGCTCATTTGAGGCCGGTAAACCGGACGAGTCGCACAGGTATTGTATCCTCCGAGTGAGACGTACAGAGAATTGCATAATCTCTTACATCCTTTCTGCATTGTAGTGTAGTTGGTATGCTAGCTTATAACTGTTGCATGCGTGCTTCATTACAGCTTCTTTGCATGATCAAAGTTATGCTCGGCTTCTTGCATTTTCAGTTGCATTTTGCCCCTGCCTTCGGGCACGTACCTTGTTTGTCTTGCATGTTTGTCCAAGTCTTCGGCCTTGTCAAAAATGGGTCGTCTCTGGGCTTTGACATTCACTCCCGTCATTGTTATGACTTTCGAGTTCTGTCAAAGAGGGGTAACTGTAGACACCCCATTTTTGACCGTCCTCAAGACTTGGACGTCACCGCTTGAACACTCGTGATTATCCATGTTTGTGTTTGTTTGGAGTTCCCGGAGTTCTCGGCTACGCGCCTTGTCTCAGGATCTCCGAACTCGATTGTTTTGTGTCTGGTTTTGCACCAAACACTTGTGTTTTTCCTTGGAGGGGCAGGGAATGCCTTGTGAGGCATCCCCACACACCACCGGCACTAGCTAGAGGCACCGGCTGGTTTTTGTTGCCACCGGCAATATATATTGCCGGTCAGCACTCTTTGTTGCCGGTCGGCAGTCATTTTGTCAAAATGACATTTTTGGCTAGCCGACTACTGTTCATCTGCTTTTTGAGATATTTTAAGGCAGCTGTCTTGCATTGGCTTCCCCTCCATACACGTGTATGGAGGGATGGACCTCTTGTTAGCTTACTTGACAATTTTACAAGTTTGGCTCCTCTATAAGAGGAGCCCTTCCCCTTGGCTTTAGGTTGGCTTTTTAGTGAGAAAACAACTCAGAGCAAGCTCTGGTTTTAGGGTTTGAGTTCCATTCATATCCTATCTCTATATCTCCCTTATGTGTGTTCTAGGTGCTTTGTGTCTTACTATTGCACACAAACACCTAGTCTTTCACTTTTTCTTGGTTTCTTCAAGGACCAGAGCTTGTTCTTGAGGTCCTTGGTTGGATTTGAGCTCAAAGAAGCAACAATATCAACATTTGTGAAGAAGGTCAACAAGGGTAAGAAACTAGTCATTTTTCCCCCATTTTTGCATCCTATTTCTACCTATCTTAGAGCTGTTTTTGTGCTTAGTGTTTAATACAAAAAAGTTCTATTTTTAGGCCTTGATAGTTTATTATGGTGTTTTGTGGTTTGGGGAAGTTTGACCCCTTAGGCCTTGTAAGGCCTCGTTTTGTGCTATTTTGTGCAAGTTTCGAGACTTTGGTGTTTGGGCCTCTTCACCACTGAAATCTTGAGGGATTTCAGTGGTGGAGATGGTGCCTTGAAGTCTCTAAAAGGAAGGGCCACCCCCTCTCCTTGTTGTCCTTGAAAGGGACCATTTTTGGTCTCTTAAGGAAGTCTTTGTTCAAGTGTGTGTTGAGCATGCCATGGCTATATTTTATGCTTATATTGCCATGTTATAACTTTGTATTAAGTTGGTTTTGGCACTCATGCATGTTTAGTATAGTTGCCATGTAATGCCTCCTTAATCCCTTAACATGCCTTAGGTTGTTGCCTTTGTTTTAGCATGTTTTAGGCTTAGATTGTGAAGTTTTTATGCTTATTTTGCCATGCTTTAGGTTGTCCATAGTTGTTTGGATCGATTTTGGCATGCTTAGTATAGCTCCTTTGCATTTGTGGCTTGCGGGCTTATACGCCTCAAGTATGTGAATGTGTAGCTTGTGTTGCTTGCATCATTTTGGTGGTTTGGAACCATCCAACATGTAATTTCAGTCCCTTTGGCATGCCCATATGCTTGCCTTAGTTGCCTCTTTGTTGCTTTGAAAGCATGTGTTGTATGCCCTATGTTTGACCATTGTGCATGCTTTGAATTTGAGCCACTTAGATGCCATCTAAGTAGTCCTTTGGGATTGATTTTGTGTGCTAAAACTCTGATTTTAGTTGTTAATGAATGCCATGTTTGTTATGCTAAGTGCTTCAAAGCTTCATTACCTTGCCTTAGGTACTCGGGCCATACTTGCATGCTTATGTTCGCTTCATTTGGCTTGGTTTGGCACATTCTAGCATGAATTTCAGAGCTTGTGTTGCATGCTAATCGTCTTTTGTGCCCTTTTAAATGTGTTTAAAAGTTGCCCCATTATGCTTAAGTATTGGACCATGAATGCTTGCATGTGTGTGTGCATTTGGCCTTCACTTCCTTGCTTTTGGCCACTGATTTTAGGCCTATTTAGAGTTGCCTAATCATGTTTAAATCCCTCTTTTATTTGGTTTGCATGCTTGCCTTGCATGCTTGCTTGTATGTTTGTATAAGTGTCTTGCATTGTCCATATTGCATGCTAGCCAACAAGTCTAGGATTGCATTGCATTGTGCATGCTTGGCCTCTTGAAGTGAGTGTGATAGAGGTTAGGACCCTTTGGTTTGTTGTTTGCATTGCATTTCATTTGACATGAAAGTGCACACTTGGTTCTTTGGGCCATCATGCGTGGAAATACGTGATTGGTGGCCCGAGAATCGAGGCACATCCTCCTTTGAGTCACAAACATGATAAGGAATGTGTTGGTGCATACATTGCTTGAATTGAGCTGCCATGCAAGTTTTGCCCTCTGCTGCTGTGAGTTGCAGGTTCTGCAGGAACTTATTGCCGGCCGGCAATTTAGTGCCGACCGGCAGTCAATCGATGGCCGGTGGATCTATTTTGTGCCGGTGGCCACATCCTAGTGCCGGTGGTCATTCTATCTAGCCGGTGGTATCCCCCAGTGTCCAGAGAGGCATCCTTGAGACTTTGACAGTGTTCAGAAAAGCAAAGCAGGGAAAACAGAGGTAGGCTAGGCATGACAGTGCAATTCCGAGCGGAATCCGAGCGCGCATGCATTGAGCCCTCGCCCCGAGGCGGTTTACTATTTTTCTTAGCATAGTTAATTTGTTAATTAATTAGGCAATTTGTAATATTTAATTAGCTTGCGTAGTTAATTAATCTGTATATTCTTTCGGTCTCTCCGTGTGAGAGCAAATCTGTAATAAGTGTGTGAGTAGTGTGTATGTCTTCCCCCCCACTTCTTTCTTCCCTTTTATTTACCTGCTTACGATGGTAGATTAGGGCACGTTTATTTTAGCATACCTTATGCAATGCATGCGTGCATCCATGCATTTGTTGACATGCACCGGGCTCGGTACATCATGCTAACCGCATTGTATTTCAATTTCCAAATTGAATACTTGTTACATGTAGCATTTCACATGTCATGCTTAGGATAGCCGAGCCTGCTCTAAAATGCATCTCTGTATGTGCGTTAGCCACTTAACATGAACTAGGGCATGCATGTGTGCTAACTAGTTTGTTGTTTTGGCACGGAGTACGATGTAAGTTTTTACGCTTTAGCATCTCGCATGCGTGTGAATGTTAACATGACAGTAGGCTTACCATGTGGCTAAATGCTTATATGAGATAAATTGTTTGAATGCCTGTGGGTGGAGGTTGGATTGCTTGAGTTGGAAAAACTCGTTGAAATCCGTGTTTTAGCCTACTTGCGAGTAGCAAATTCCAACCTTTCAAAACGAACGGATATGCAATGCTTATTTCCAAATTAGGCAATCTAGTCTATACTTGTTTGCTGTGCGCATAACATAGTAATTCTAGCTAATAACCGGAATAAGAACACATAACGTTTTCAAAATTGGATATCACGGTTAGTAGAGGCCGGTCTTCGGACCGGGCGAAAGGGGGTGCTCATAGCTGACCTTCCCCGATCGTACCCAAGCTCCCGAGCCAAGACATTTGGTGATGACGGACACGTGGCCTTCGGCCGAGTCAGGGTTTCCTAAATTTCCATTTTAAAAATATTTAGGTGGCGACTCTGTATCTGGCAAAGCAGTCCATGTTTGGCACTACTTTTCAAAAATCTGTTTTTCCTCCAAAACGATTTGCCAGAGTTGGACTCTTTGGTTCAGATTACGAACCGCAACAAAACAAAACAGGGGAGTCCGAACTGTAAAGTGAGGCCCCAAGGGCGCGTCTACACGTATCAAGTTGCGCTTCATCCTGAAATGGAGCATATTCACAACGTCTTCCACATCTCTATGTTGAGAAATTATCTCCGGGATCCTTTCCATGTGATTGAGCCTACTCGGATAGTGTTGAGTGATGACTACACTTACGAGGAACGGCCCATACAGATTGTTAACAGACGGATCAAGAAGTTAAGGAATAAAGAGATCCCGTTAGTGAAAGTAGACTGGCAAAACCATGGTGGCGTGTATGCCACGTCGGAAAGGAAAGATGACATGGCTAAGAGATATCCTAATTTGTTCCCACTGAATCTTGTTTTCTTCCAGAATGAAGGTAATTCGAGTTTAGAGGACTAAACTCTTTATAAAGAGGGGAGACTGTAATAGCCCTCGTTACTGATCACTGATTAATATCGATTACTGCTAATTAAGACCGATTATGGAAAGTAAATGAACTGATTGACTTACTGAATTGACTGACTGAAAACTGGAACTGAATTGACTGAGTTTATATGTGTTATATTGCATTCTTATCTGTTTGAGTGTTTAATTATCTGTTTAGTTTTCTGTGTTTGAACTGTTAATTGAAGGCCTTATCGGCGGCCGAATCCAAAATTGATTGATGTTCCATGATCAGTAGAATTTATGTGATTTTATGGTATACTTATTGAAAATTGATTTGGTATGTTTAAATCAGATTAAAATAAGTTGTATTGTATTATTCGACTTAATTACGGAAATGCCATTGTGAGTGGGCCCCTTTATTATTATATCCTTGAGCCTTATACACTCAAACAAAACAAACTCTTCAGCCATTTCATTGAGCCCACCGAATTTAGAGAGAGAGTGAGAGATTTGGAGTGAATTCAACTTGTTCTTGAGGAAATTGCTCATAGACTTGGAGTTTTGGAAGAGTAATTGCATATTTGAGCTCCTAAACCTTGAATACAAGACTTAAGGTAGGAATCCATCTCTTTGATTGTGTATTTATGTTGATTCTTGCATGATTTAGAGCTAAGTTGAAGTCTAAAGCCAATTTATGGCTTGTAATGTTGTATTGTAGCTCATTTCATGCATGCATGTGTGTATTGATGAGTTTTGAGTTGATTTCATGGCAAATTGTCACATGCATGTTCATAATTAAGCTTAAGTCCATGTTTTCAACTTGTTTTGAAAAGAATGAGCTCTTTAGAGCATGTTTTGAAGTTTTGAAATGGTTTGAATTCATGCATGTTTGCATGTTCTTCATGTTCATGAAAAATGGGTTTGAAACTTGGATTTAATTGATTCACCCTTGGGCTTTAAATTCACAAATTGAGCTTTGAAACTTGTTGTATATTGAGTTTGGATGTGTTTTCCAGAATTTGGGCCCAAGAGGTCGAGTTTTGAGCTTAGGAATGCTTGGTTTGAGCTTAGGAGGCAAATCTGGAAATTCCAGAATTTGGCTTCTACGCTCGAGCGACCACCGTTTACTCTGAGCTATGCTCGAGCGAAGGAATGGTGGCTCGAGTGTAAATTTCAAGCTCTCAGCATCTTGGTGCGCGCAGGCGTACGCTCGAGCGAAGAGACCTACGCTCGAGCGAAGAGCTGTGTCTCACGCTCGAGCGAGCATCGAGCGTAAAATCTGAGCATCCAGCATTTTTACTGTAGCACGCAGTCCGCTCTAGCGACGGAATCCACGCTCGAGCGAAGCTCCTTTGTCTGCATGTCCGCTCGAGCGAAGAAAGCCTCGCTCGAGCGAGACCCCTGTTTTCAGCAAATTTTGTAAAGTGTTCAAAAGTGCATCTTTGCATCCTCCTTCCATCCTAGGCATTCCTAGGGCATATTTAAGACATCTTAAAGAGGATATAGATGTAGAACCACACCGAGGCAAATTAGGGATTAAGTAATTATCTTTCCCAATTGTGTAGCTTAGTGTGTGTTCAATCTGTAAACTATGTAGGGTTGGCTTTCCGAGGAGACGCTCTAGTTCACTCTAGCCCAGAACTCTGTGAGTAACAATTGTGTAAAGATATGTTCAAAATGATTATCTTTTGAATACTAAACTGAACTGCTTACTGAACTGATATTGATTATTGAATGAATGTATGTCCTTTATTTCTGAACTATACTGTGGCATCCTTAGCACCTACTGTTTACTGTTACTGTTACAGAGATCTCTGTCGGTTCCCTTGTGGAACCACTACTGTTCACTGACTGATGGCCATCATTACTGTTCGGTCTTTTAAGACCCACTGTTACTGTTATACTAATGGATGTACCACATATGACTGTTTATTGTACTGAACAACTGATATACTGATTGAATTGAACTGTTTTCATTACTGTAAGGACATTCATTCTAAACCTCTTTACGCATTATGTTATTCACTGGGCTTTAGCTCACTGCTCATATATATATGTAGGTGTTCAGGTACCGGATCAATACTAGAGGCGTCGGGGTTAGATCCAGTTTTGTCAAGCCAAACAATGTGCCTCACTGCGAGGTTCCGAGCCTGCCAAGCTTAGGCTATGGGGTGTTTTAGTTTCCCCCTTCTGTACCGTTTTTGTAATACCGTATAGACTGAACGTTTTGTACTGTACTGCTATCGAGGATTAAGTCCCTGTTTCTGACTGGTTGTATATGATATGCATATTGTTTCGTACTGTACTGTATCAATGTATGAAAAATCTTTTTGGCATACAGACTGTCACAGCTCATTGGACATTGTTTATTTACTGTATTGGCTTCCGCCAAGCCCCTGTACTGTGTTTTACTGTATTACTGTTAAGCAGGCCTTCGGTAATCTAGGATTACTGGCCGGTTACGGTGCTAAACCCATAGGGGTGGGTTTGGGTCGTGACAGATGGGCCTAAGCCTGAGCTCGGACTTGGGCAAGACTTGAACATTTTCTTCTTTTTTTTTTATTTTTTTTTTCATCAAAATTTTATTTTTTTCCACCAAAAATTATATTGGACCTCAGGCAGACCGGGCCTTAGCCAGGGTTTTAAGTAGGCTTGAGTGGGCTGATGGGTCAGGCCATGAGTCGGGCTGGGTTTCAAAATGATGGCCTAGACCCAGAGTCCCAGGTTGGGCTCGGATCCGGGCCGGGCCACCCCGAGCCACGAGTAGACTTTAGACCGCTTACGAGTCACGGGTCATTTTTACACTCTTGTATATATAGAACACACTTCGATTGAGGTAAGCATAAATGAATTTTAGTATTTTAATTGTTATTTGTTCTAGAAGTTGTTGGCATATTTTAACATCGAGCTATCCTCTCCGTTGACCACCAACCGGAACAAGTATTAATTTGAATATTAACTTCAATCTTATAAATGTAGATCTTGATGAATTCATCATGACTTACCAATTTCTCATTTCCAAATATTTTGGAAAAATTAATCTTTTTAGATCTTATTGATTGTATGGACAAATTTTAACAGAATTGATATTAACTAATGCTTCGTTTGTTTCCAAATAAAATATTTTACACAAATAAATATTTTTCTTATAAATTAATTTTACATAAAAAAAATTATTTTCGTTTTTCGGTGTTTGGTTAACACTTGAACAAAAATATTTTATTACTTGAAAGAGAAATTTTAATTCAATAAAAGTGTCACTTATAACTTTTTATTGAGTTAAGATACTTATTTGAAAACACTAAATGTAATTAACTAAGGCTTCGTTTGTTTCCAAATAAAATATTGGATTAATTACTTAAAAGTCATAATGATAGTAGGTGTGGTAGCTCAAGTCCCGTGCAATAGTTTTTGGACACACAAGTCCATTTTGGAATGCAATTGACGTTCATGCCCTTTTGAATCTAACGGATTACAGATGCAACTTCAGAGAAAGAAGAGGACTTGGAACGTCCCTAAGAAATTTTACGAGTAGGAGGAGGAGCAGAGTCTGCATCTTCATGGATCTTTTCAAACACTTGATGATGATGATCATTTGGATTATCCGAAGATTTTTAAGTTGGAGGTTTGTGATTCCTCAACCTTTTACACTTTCGTTTCAATCTATTCTCTTCCTTGATCACTTCAATTTGCAGCACTTTGTGTGTGTGTGTGTGTGTGTGTGTAACTCCAGCCCTTAAAATGTTTGATTGCTCAATTTCAGGGTTCAGAACAAAGCATATTAAATCGACTAAAGAGATAGGCTAGGAGATCTGGTTTGTAGGTAAGAACTGAGATATTCTCAGTTCCAAAAACTGAGAATGTTCTCAATTTGCAAAAATATCCAGTAAAATTGAGAAAATTTTCAATTTTTTTAAGTGTTAAAACTGAGAATATTATCATTTTCCAATTTTAGACTGATAATATTCTCAATTTTAAAACTAGAAAAAATTGAGAAATTTCTCAGTTTTACACAACCATTTTTTATGAAAATTTCTTAGTTTTTGCACACCCATTGAAAATCGCACGGTGAGAATGAACTACCTCTTTCCGGGAAGAAGCAATCTTGGAGGTGTAGTTTAATGTGATCGAGTCCCACTCATTTAAAGGACAACCCAGTTGAACCTAGAATCATCATTTTTCACCAAGCTCTCGTAGTCACCAATGGCGGATGATGAGGGATTGGGTCTGAAACCACATCATCCATGATGAGGATGAACTTAGGATGTTGTATATTTGGTGGGTACAAAGAGAGAGCTTCGAGGACTAGTGATCGAATAAGGAGATCGAGAAGATGAGCTTTGATTTGGCATGGTAGAGGAGAACGAAGATGGTGTGGGAGTCGAGGCATGTGTTGACGGTGTGATAGATAAGGAGAGAACCAAAGTCAAAAAGCTTGGGCTACATTTTTTTACATGTGAGAGAGAGAGAGAGTCTGAAACTAAAAAAAGAGAGAGAAAACAAATGAGAGAGAAGGGGATGTTTGGTTGTTATTATTGGGGAGTAGCTGTAAAAGTAATAGAGAGAGAATAAACACAACAACTTACTTTCACACCAAGCATGCAATAAGACATCTGACAGTGATGGAGTATGCCTGGGTAAATTAAGGGTAAATTGGTCTATTAAAAATTAATGGGACTTGAAGGAGCAAATAATCTTATTTAGGACTTAATAGATTATAAGTTCACAATATGAGACTTATATGTAAAGGCCCCTAAACTTTTTAGTTGATAAACTAATCTATAAGTCACAACCAAACAAAATCTGTACAAATCAAATTGATACAAGTCAAATTATATCGGTAGTTTTTGTATTTTATTTCTTATGTCATTTTGATCTCCACACTTTCAATTGACTCAATTTTTATTCTTAATTTCAAATTTTGCGTTAATTTGGTTTAATTGATAATATCGTTAGTGTATTTTAAGAAAAATTATTATTAAATTAGTTGAGCTTAACTTACTGAGTTCGGTAAGTTCATAATTTTGCCCTTAAAAATATGGCACAAAAAAAATAACGCCCCGAAAATTATAACATCATATAATTACATCAACCAACATTCATTATAAGAGAGGGTGTGATCCTTCAACCTTTACATCATTGATCACTAAAGTTTGTACAAAAATAGTTCCGCATGCAAATTATACATTCAATGGTATCAAATACATGAATATATATCATGTAGAACATTAAATCCAAAAATAAATAAAATGTCCTCAAGGGCTTACACATTCCAAGGCTTAAGCTTAGTTACACAAAAATGGTCTTTCGAACCCAAACAGTTATAGCCCTTAGCTAACAAAATATACCAAAACAAAAATAAGAGTCCTATGCTCCCAACACATACGTCCACGCCCTAACTTGGCGGGATCGCCACGTCATTTCCTGCACCAAAATCCCATAGGATGAGCATAAAGCATAGTAGAAAATTCTTAACAAAGTATATACATTTTATACAAGTCTCAAGGAATGAAATGCATATGCCATGTTATGCTCCTTTAAAAAAAACTTCATATTTCCACATCTTTTGAAAACCATCATGCACAATGATATCATTATATCTTCAACAAATTCAAAGTTTATCAATTTAATTCAAGGGGCGGTAAATATGACTCGGGTAATCCCTAGGTTGGTGTCTGCAAGTAGACATAACTAGCATTACCAAAACCCCACTTTATCAATTGCTAACCAGAAGGGAAGTGGTATCTCCTGCGCGCGTGTTTTTGGTCTTTCACCCAGGACACTCAGGCCAACTTAATCAATTTCATCTACACTTTCTATCCGGACTTACAAACGTATTTATCCCAAAACATTTCAATAACTCTCATTTCACAATGTTTCTTTCTCAATGCAAAATTTCAAATCCCAATTGAACATTTATAACAAGCAAAGAATTGGAATGCCAATGCAACAACTATCCATGCAATGCAATAGTTATACATGCGGTGCAACATCTTTCCTTTTACAAAACTTTCACACAAATACTCCATTTATAATCATAATTTCCATTTTTCTTTCCAATGCATTTCATAAGGTTACCATATATCTATAAAGATTCATCATTAGTAACAACGTCACCACACTTCATGAATTCTCAACAATTTAGTCATTTCATGACTATATCTACAACTTCAACAATAAATCCCAAAATTTATCATTTCTCATATTCAACAAAGTTTACCATTTTATATAAAATCAAGTAAGAAATTTCTCAATCATTCATTCATTATGGCATACTAATAAGTAAATAAAAATTTACTAGATTCTCAACCCTTTTTAGAACCTCAAATTTCTAGGTTTTTGACAAAAAGAGGCATCTCTTCATCTTTTTGAAAAGCAACTGATCCAAAGCATCTTTACCCATACATTGTAGTTGAAACCCTCAAGAATTAGTTTGGAAAGAATCAAAGATTAAACCCACTCTTAAAACTTTTATCATTCTTAAGCCAAAAACCAAAATTTTCTTAATATCATCAAGAAGCTCCAAAAACAACACAAATCTTGCAAAAACATATATATGACTCTAAGAAAATCCCTACCTCAAGTTTTGAAGAAGAAATGAGATGAAACCCCCAAATTCAATGGTGTCGAAACTCGATCTTCACCGCACACGATGTAGCCCTTGAGGAGTTCTTCAACTTTGATAAAGGGACTAAGGGCAAAACTCTAATGGCCCTAGAGAAATCAAAGTTTTGATCTACTTTGGTGTAGAGAAATGTAGAGAGAAGGGAGAGAAAAGAGTTTTTAGAGAGAGAAAGAGAGAGAGAGAGATATCAAAAGTGAGATACGCTCAGCCCAAAGAGGAGAAAAAGAGAAATTTTCGAACTCCACCTACCATCGCACGTGCGGCCTTCATCCTCGCACGTGTGGCCCTCTCCCCCACACTTCCACTCCCGCACCTGCATATATTGCAGTGTGTTCTTCAACCCTTCCCTATTTTTCGTACGTGCGGCCTCACCTCCCGTACGTGCAGCCCTGGTCCTCTAACCCAGAAATTTCTCAGCTCAACTCTAGACACTCCAGACTCGACCCCGTACCCTTCGAAACAAGTGAAACTCAACACCGGAATAAACAAGAGCAAGAATTTTGAGAAAAACTTCCGAACACAACAAACCCAAACGGTTAACAAGGTTCCAAGTTAAACCCGTCACTCTAACAAGGGCAAACCCAATGTAAACAATGAGGGAAGAGGCACACAACGTAATCGGTCATCACAAAAAAAATACTAAGAGTTGTAACTAATTGGACCAAGTTAAAACAAAATTACAAATTCAAGGTCAAAATTGAGTCAATTGAAATCATAGGGACTGAAATGACACAAGAACCAAAATACAGGGACTACCGTCGTAATTTTCCCTTGAAATAAAGAAAAGAAAAGCTTCTCTTCAGTCCTCATTTGGACTAAAGATGCATTGTTCGGGCGCGTAGGGCCCACCATAGGCCACGTTTTGATGATCTGAACCGTCTATATTTTAGGATTTTTCGTGTATATCATTCACAGAAAAAATTGGGCATGATCAGATAATTATAATATCCTCATTTTATCACATTTATCTTCAACAAAATAAATTGTCTATTTTCAAAAACACATTTGCTGTTCATTTTTTTTTGTGACAAATATAATAAAATGAAGATGTTCTTATTATCGGATCAAATTAATTCTTTGTGTAAATAATATACTTGAAGAGTCCTAAAAAGTGAACAATTTAAATTATCAAGATAAGATCTATAGATAGTGCCTCTCCCATCCAAATGAGGATCGAAGAGAAGCTTTTTTTTCCCACAAAAACCACTAGTAAAATTTGCCCTAATAATAAATAAAAAGGTTAATTATCTAAAAATTCTATTGATAAGTTTGGTATTCTATTAGGTCCTCCTTCCTTTTTTTTAACCCACAAAGTCATATTTTCAAAATATTTATGTGTATGTGACTGTTTTACCCTTATTAAAAGGCAAAAGGAACTGAAAAGAAATAATTCATTGAATGCTAATAAAAAATTATTAAGTGTTATAAGTGTAACGTATGACAATGTTATCTAACAATCACCTAGCATTATGTCTCATGCCCAAAACAAAATTGTGTGCCCCACCCCATCTATCAATCACAAATCTTTTGATAATCACCTAACTACACCTCAAAAGCATTAGATATTTTCTCTTATTCAAATAATATTACTGATGTGACATTTTACTTTTGTTTTGTTATTTCAAAACTTCATAACTTTTATTATACACTTTTATTTTAATAAAATTTATATATTTGGATCCTACACAATGGGATCTATCAAGGAAAACCAATATTGAATATAAAATTTATAAAAATAAAATATTATTTTTTTAGTTATACAAAACTAATAATTTCTTAATTTGTGAAACTATCCAGTAAAGTTGTGAAATTTCTCAAAAAAAAAATTTCAATATTAACTGAGAATATTCTTTGTTTTTTAGAAATTTCTCATTTTTTTTTAAAGTTTAGTTTTTTTAGTTTTAAATTGAGAAATTTCTTAGTTTTAAACTTGGAAAAAACTGAAAAAATTACACCAAAAAAAAAAAATTTAATCGTTAAGTAAGTTAAGAAATTTACTATTAAAAATAGTTTAAATTGTAAATTTATAATAAAAAAACATATTTTTATTCTTATATAATTTTGTATTTAATGTTAATCTTGTTTGATAAATTTCGTTATGTTGATTCTAGAAACATAAATTTTATCGAAAATAAATATATATTGTAAAAATTATGATGATTTAAAATTTTAAAAATTCAAAATAAATGCTAGATCATCATATTTTTTTTATAAACAATTATAAATGATGAACAACCATAGTTTAAAAAATAATTTCGTTTATTAAAAATTTTTGCTTGGTTCCATTTTTTCAAAAATACTTTTCAGAAAATTCTACTTTCTTATTTTTCGTATTTTTTTGTTTTTAATGAATTTTTTTAATATTTTAAGCAAATTTTGTTTTAACTTTTTAGACATACCTAACATAAATATACTTAAAAAATAAAAAATTTGTGAAAAAAACTTTTTAAAAATTCACTAAATACCAAAAATACAAAAAAAATACGAGAATTCAATACATTTTTTATATTTTTATGTATTTATTAATTTTTTAAAATATTTTTTCATAAATTTTTTATTTTTTAGATAAACTAAGTAAGGTGCATCTAAAAAAGTAAAAAAAATGTTTAAAATTTTAAAAATATTCACTAAAAATAAAAAAAATACGAAAAAAAAAACTCAAATTTTTAAAAAACTGAATTTAAAAAACTCAAACCAAACATACTAAAAGAATAAGTTTTTTTTTTATCTACAACTGAATAGAATATAAATTTACAAAATAAAACTTGTGTGTAAATACTTTAAATAAAATCATATGCCACATTTTTGTTAGTTGGGAGGAACATTCTCCTACCCACCGTTGGCTGACTTTAATCAGTCTTTTTTTATGTGTTTGCGTGTATGTACGCACAATGCCAGCAAGAAAATGTTTGCTTTCACACATTTCTCCCGTAATTACAAAACTAACCTTGACAACAATCAAACCTACTCACCCACCATCTATATATCCTCCTCTCTCTCTCTCTCCATATAAAACAGTCTGCCTCTGAATCAAAAAAAAAAAAAAAACAGTCTGCCTGTCCCCTTCTCTCTCTATTTCGTTCTCTTTCTCTCTCCTTACAACCAGTCTTCGTCTTTCTCTTTGTCTCTCTACTTCATTCTCTTCTTTTCTCCTCTCTTCAATAATTAAATTGTGTTTGAATTTATGATTTGAGTAAAAATTTGTGGAGAGGGAAAAAAATATAAAAAAAATATTGAATTTTTTTAATTTACATATATATATATATATATATATTTTGTAATTGGATATCCGGGTCAATTAACTTATATATTTGATTCACGTTTATTTTATATTTTGTGTTCTCTTTTGATATCTTACTCAAATCCAATCAATTTTAAATAAAAAAATATGTTTATATCTTCATAGTTCAAATCAAACACAAGTAAAAAATCACAACACTATGACTAATTCCTGATCCGATTCATAGCTCGAAAGAGCGTGGCTCGAGAGTGGCTCGGCACCAAAACGACGTCGTTTTGGTATTTATTTATTTATTTTTCTTCTTCTTCTTTGCGTTTTTCTGAAGATGAAGTAGAAGAAGAAGAAGAAGGAGCTGGGTTCTTCAACATCAACGCCGATCATCAACATAAGGAGCTGGGTTCATCAACATACCAAATCATTTGGTAAACCTCTTCGCCGCCAACCCATACCCTTGGGTGTGTTCATCAACATCAACATCAACATCAACATCAACAACAAAAAAAAAAAAAATTTGTTGATCAACATCAATCAATTTTTTTTTGAACAATTTTTTTCAGAATTTTTTTTTTCTGTGCTGCTGGGTTCATCAACATCAACAAAAAAAAATAAAATAAATAATTTGTTGATCAACATCAACAATTTTTTTTCTGAACAATTTTTTTTTTGTTCAACAATATCAACAAGATCTGGGTCAACATAAAAAAAAAAAAAAAAATTTGTTGATCAACATCAACAAAAAATTTCCTTCCTTCATCCTCAAATCCAGATCTACTGGAAAGGAGACCGCCATCACCGACTGATCACCGACCGCCATCACCGAGAGAGAGACCACCACCGCCATCACCGACCGCCATCAACGCCGATCTTCCTTCTCCTCTTCTCTCTTCCTCTTCTTTTCTCTCTTCTCTCTCTCTCTCTCTCTCTCCGCGATTTGGGTCTCCTTCTTCTTCTCTACTCTGTTTATCTTTTTTGTATTTTTTTTTATTTGAAACCTGAGATGAATAACAAAACAAAAGGGGTGTACAAAGATAGATATGTGGGTGGGTATAAAAGTCGGGCCAAATTCGAGCCTCACATTTCGAGCTACCAATCTTTTTTCTTCCTGCTCTTAACATGTGTGTGTACGATTGCCACTCTCTTTCCCTTTCTTATTTTATTTTATTTGGGCTCAAGAAAGATGTGAATGCATCTATCTCTAAAGTTTTTTTTTTTTTTTTTGGCAAACATCTCTCTCTAAAGTAAACATAGCAAAAAAAGCAAGAAATTAAAGGTGGCTATGGCACATTTGTTTACGTAAGTGGGTTCTACTTTCCCGCCTGAATGTTATGTTTACATTATGAATTACAAAACTAACCTTCACAACAATCAAACCTACTCACCCACCATCTATATATCCTCCTCTCTCTCCATATAAAACAGTCTGCCTCTGAATCAAAAAAAAAAAAAAACAGTCTGCCTGTCCCCTTCTCTCTCTATTTCGTTCTCTTTCTCTCTCCTTACAACCAGTCCTCGTCTTTCTCTTTGTCTCTCTACTTCATTCTCTTCTTTTCTCCTCTCTTCAATAATTAAATTGTGTTTGAATTTATGATTTGAGTAAAAATTTGTGGAGAGGGAAAAAAATATAAGAAAAATATTGAAATTTTTTAATTTACATATATATATATATATATATATTGTAATTGGATATCCGAGTCAATTAACTTATATATTTGATTCATGTTTATTTTATATTTTGTGTTCTCTTTTGATATCTTACTCAAATCCAATCAATTTTAGATAAAAAAAAATATGTTTATATCTTTATAGTTCAAATCAAACACAAGTAAAAAATCACAACACTATGCCCAATTCCTACTCTTAACAATGTGTGTGTACAATTGCTACTCTCTTTCCCTTTTTTATTTATTTATTTTTATTCTATTTTATTTGGGCTCAAGAAAGATGTGAATGCATCTCTCTCTAAAGTTTTTTTTTTGGCAAACATCTCTCTCTCTAAAGTAAACATAGCAAAAAAAGCAAAAATTAGAGGTGGCTACGAGGCACATTTGTTTACCTAAGTGGGTTCTACTTTCCCGCCTGAATGTTTTGTTTACATTATGATTTTTTTTTAAATTTTTATTTAAATTCATAATCTAAATACAATTTAAATGATTTTAGTGAGATAGATTGCAAAAGGATGGGAGGAAACAGCAGAAGAAAGTGTCAAATGGAAAAGAAACATAGAGAGTGTGAAGAGGGAGACCGAAGAAGGAGAGGAATGAAGATTGATTCAATAAACTAGAAAGAGAAAATGAAGCAGTAAGAAGGTTTGACTAATTTTTAAGGCTAATTTCTCGCCTTAGTACCACTCACTTTTTATTTATTTATATAAGAATAGAATATAGATTTACTTTAAGAATAATATTATCGTGTCATTCTTGTAATACTACATAGATTTTCTCTATGAATAGAGTTTTTTATAAAAATAATTAGGGTAAATTACAAATGCATCATCTGAAGTTTACTTAAAATACGGATTGCTCCCTATAGTTTGAAAAATTACAAATATCTTATTGTCAAAATTTTTTATTTATCAAAATTCTTAAAAAAATTACATAAATTCTTAACCGCTATCTTATATAATAATAAAATTACATAAATTATTAGTTGAAACAAAATTTTAACAACATTAAAAACTATTAATTAATTTGATGTTTTATTAATAAAATGAGTTATTTGTTATGAAATTCAAAATCTCAGAGGACAGGATGTAATCTTTAGAATTATATGAGATAATTTATATTTTAAACAAATTTCAGAGAGTGTTTGTAATTTATCCAAATAATTACTAGCAAAAGCCCCCTGCTATGCATAGAAAAAATTATATAGCTACAATAAATTTACAAGTATATAAATGCTTATCAATTAGAAGTAGGGTAGATTACACATTGTCCCTTTTATGTTTAATCACTTTTTTATTTTGGCTCTTACAATTTTTTTTTTTTTTTTGGACCCTTCATGTTTTAAGTTTTTTTCACTTTACTCCTAAAGCTAACTTCTGTTCAAAATTAGACAGAAAATGTCACAATAACTGTCACATAACATAAAAAATATTATCATATTAGAGTTTAAATTTATGTCAGATGTATGAGTTATATAATAAAATATTTTTATACCACATGACTGTCAATGTGTTATTTTTTGTTCAAATCTAAATAGAAATTAACTTTAGGAGTAAAGTGGACAAAATTTGAAACATGAATTAGTGAGAAAAAATAAATTTTAAAAGCCAAAGTGAAAAAGTGTCAAAAAAAATAAAGGCGACAAGTGTCATTTACCCTTAGAAGTATTATAGTTTAGGGAGCAGTTTCCTTCAGTCCATTGTTTGGACTAGAGGGTCCAATTAGGCCCATTAGGAGCCCATCCAATTCATTCCTTTGAATTGTTCAATTTTTAATATATTTTGAGTAGTTCATGCATACAAAAATTAGATTGATCAAATATTGATATCCACAAGTTTGGATCACATTTATTTTTAAAAAATGAACGATAAATATAATTTGAAAAATAAGTCACCTTTTTTTTTTAAAGTCAAATGTTGTCTAAAAATGTAATTACCGATGTCCATTTCAATATAATTTTTTACATACATGATCTACTCGAAATATATTAAAAGTTGAATAGTTCGGATCAATAAAATGGATCCAAAATCAACCCCTAATTTGCACCCTATTGTTTAGTGTTATTGATTTAGCACAAGACAAATTTAAAGCTAATCATATCTGTTGAATTACACTGAATAAATAAATTATAGTGATTTCATTCTGGTTATTGTTGCCACAATGTCTTTTGTTACTATGAATCTTAGCCTAGTAGAATTGGATATAGTGGCTGGGTTAAAAATTTATTTGCCCTTTAGTGATATTACAAGATATTCTATATGGATAGTTGAATCATAAATTTTTAATATTCATCTATATGGTGTTTCATCTATTTTAAGTTGTATCAATCTTATAACAACTATTTCTAACATTCGTGAACCAAGAAACTATGCATAGATAAGGCTGACGGCCCTAGATTGGAGCGGGACCCTTTCACGCTCAGAACAAAAATTGAATAAAAAGGATAAATATTCATTTTTTAAAAAATATTTGTTAGTACTTTTCTTGCGTATATACACTACAAAAAAAAAAAAAGGTTTTGGGGATCAAAATTTAGAGACAAAATATTTTTAATGCAAAAAATGTCATTATATTTTTAGCAACGGAAATTGGATATTAGTGATGAATTATTATCTATTTGGGACCAAATTTTGTCTCAAAAAATAAACTATTTTGAGACTAAATTATTTTGTACCTAAAACTCTATTTATTAGCAACATTTTCAAAATTTTGTCGCTAAAAACCTTATTTTTAACTTTTCGAGACGACCTTTTAGTGAATATCCTCACAATGATAGAAATTGGTCTCTAAATGTCTTTTACAATAAAATTTTTACTTCTAGAAACCAAAACACTTGGTCTCTAAAACTCTTATATGTTGTAGTGATAATTGGGATAAATTTACTCCATAGTTCATCTCTCTATACTCCTCCATAATTCTTTTATGGGCTCTATTTCAAGCATACATAGATGATTTGAACCGTCTATTTCATAAGCCTCACAATAACAGTTATTCATACAAAAATTTAGCTTTATCGAACAATTATAAACATGAGAACAAATCATATTTTATTTTATAAAATAGATTATTTAACTTTATAGTCTTATTTGTTATTAGTTTTATAAAACAAAATTTGATTTGTTGTTGTGCTTGTAAATGTCTAATGAAATTATTATTTTTTTTGCTTGGATAACCTTTAATGCGGAGACTACAAAATAGACGATTCAAATCATTGATGTGAGTCCAAATTGAGACTTACAAGAAAGGTATGAATGAGTATGGAGAGATGAAAGTATAGAGTGAATTTATTCAATTATAATTATGAAAATTATACACTAAAATTTACTTAAATAAAAATATGATTCATTACAATAACTATAAAAAATAATAAAAATCGGTCACTAAATATAATTCTTTAATATCGAAGACAGTATAAATCAAATAGAAATTAATAACTTTATACTGGAATGCAAATATCAAATACGGTAAATTAGACATAAGAAATTTATTGAAATTAATATAAAAGAAGTATTAGGTTGTCTTTATTTGAGGGGAAATTTTATGGTACATATCCCTCCATATGCACCCTATCATAAATTAGCATAATTTTATCACAAAATTTCGTAACATCAATTATAAAATACGTAATCTCGACACAAATTAGCTTAACAAAAAATGTCATAACAAAATCTCAAATTTTTGTTATATGAACCACACAATTTTAAACATTTTATTACACTAATTTGTGATAAAATTTTATATTTTATAATTAATATTGTAAAATTTTATAAAATTTTACCAACTGTGGTAGGGTGTGTTTCCCTTATTTGTCACACACACCCCAAAAGTAAACAATCTAGTCACAAACAAGTAAACAATCTTACTTCACCTACAAAGAGATCACATGCATCATTCTATCAAATACTTTGCAATTTTTATGTTTAGCTATTTTTTATTTTTTATTTTTATTTTTTTTTTACTTTGACCTGTAATGTGTTTTTTTTTTTTTTTTTGTTAATTTTTAATTTGTTTCAAAACCTAACTTATATCCAAAATTTGATAGAAAATTACACATTTGATAATCACACAACATAAAAATATTTTATTATATATAACTCACACCTACGACATAAACTTAAATCTTAATATAATAATATATTTTTTATGTCATGTGTTAGTTTTTTTTTTTTTTTTTTTTTTTGAACATATGTCATGTGTTAATTAATGTGACATTATTTTGCCTAATTTAAACAAACGTTAGCTTTAGGAGTGAAATGAAAAAATTGAAACATGAAGCGTAGTGAGAGGGAAAAAAAGCGTTAGCTTTAAGAGTAAAATGAGAAAAATTAAACCATAAAAGGTCAAATTGATTGGAAAAAAAAAAAAACTGACAAAAGTAAAAAAATGACTAAACACAAAAAAAGAGTAAAAAATAATTTACTCAAACGATAAAATTAAGGTACCAAAATTATACTATAAGGGCTGGAATATTTGTTCGGCCATTTACTTTCACTTTTGGACTTGTCGTCTTCGTCTCTGGTCTACGGGCTGGAATATTTAAGGGCCCAAGGCCTAAGTTATAATGTAGGGCTGGAAGATTTGGGGCTGTAGTTTTTAGGAAAAATTTCGAGCCAAGTAGAGGTCTTGCAAGAAAAATATAATACTCCCTCCGTCCCAAAATAATGGTCCCTTTTGGGGAATTCAACTTTTTTTGGTAGTACAATTATTGTACTTTTAAAAAATTGATTTTTCAAAATTATCCCTTGATAGTACATTTTTTTGAGAATATCAATGTCATAATTGTACTTTTTATATTATTTATGAATTTAAAAGAAGGGCAAAATAGGAAATTTATATTATTTTTGTACTTGATTTTTGAAGAGGGACTAATATTTTGAGACAATGAAAAATGGAATAAGGGACTAATATTATGGGACGGATGGAGTAATAAATAAGGAAATGATATACAAGTCCACTTTTTAGACCAATTTTATAAAATTAGTGATGTATAAATGATATGATTTGTTAATAATTAGGGAAGATATGACTGATTGTGCTGCCTTAGATATCCTAATTGATTATCATATTATTGGGCTTGAAAAGTAAGTCTAGTTTTTTGACCTGAATAGCAATGTTTTAATAAATAATATATATAATAATAAAAAAAAGCAAATATAATAAAAAAAATATACCAACAAAATAATAATAATTAAAAAAAATTAAATTTTTTTTTTATTAATACTTTAAAGTTTCTAGAGATTTTTTAGACAAAATGTCACTTTGCAATACTGCATATATAGATTTATACGTTTTTATTTATTTATTTATTAATACTTTAAAGTTTTTAGAGATTTTTTAGACAAAATGTCACTTTGCAATGCTACATATATAGATTTATATGTTTGGTTGATATAATCCTTTTTAAATATGTAAAAATGGTGCACAAAAATTTAGAGAAAAAATTGAACATGCTTGGGTTTGTGTGAGATTGTATACATATTTAATAAAGATTGTTCGAAATTCAAATAAACAAAATTAAATTCTTACATAATTATCAGGTAAATTACACTTTTCACTTTTATGGTTTAACTTAAATTTCATTTTGATTTCTATTATTTCAATTATAAGAATCTGATTCTTACACTTTAAGTCTAATTTTAATTTGGTCTTTCCATACAAATTTTTGTTAATTTTTCCAGTTGTATGCATCAAAAGACAAATAAGTGTCCCAAAATTATTTATTTTAATCTTCAACTTCTACGGAAGAACTAAATTGAAATTATACATAAAATTATTTGATTTAAAACAATAGTGACTAAAGTCAAATTATAAAGGTTAAAAGTATAACTTAACCTAATTATTATCTAAAATTCCGCAAGTGTAAAAACACTTCATTGGAAATCCATCTTCTTCTTCTTCTTCTTTATTTATTTATTTTTTTTATTTTTATTTTTAAATCATATTTGTGTAACATATTGGAGAGGGATTTGGTGCAACATGGGCTATCCAAAAAACAATTTTCATTTTTTAGATTAAAAAAAGGACAAGTTATACTGATAATTCATACATTTTGTCGTTTGTCATTTGTCATTTTAATTCTTACAATTTCAATTGACACATTTTTAATTCGTAATTTTTTTTTATTATTTTTCTTTAGTTTGGTTTAATTGATAACGTTGGTAGATTTTTAACAGAAAATATTCACCGAGTTGGTTGAAGTTAAGTCACTAATTGATAAAATTTACAATTTTACCCCTAAAATGTATGACACATATTGCTCATGTGCGCATTGTTTTTCAACCATTACATATCAAATTTTGACTTTCAAACTACTATTACTTAGTTACTAACGGATAAAAGATATGTACATATATATATATATGCATTACATTATACAGTGGTAAACAGTATTGATAAAATGTAATGAATATGCCATGGTGGTGTTTTCGGCTGGGGCGACCATTGGCCACTGGTGATGTCCGTGAGGTAGCGGAGAAGAAATGAAAAAGAAGGAAAGAAAATGAAGGAAAATGAAAAGAGAGAGAGAAGAAGAAAGAAATAAAATGAAGAAAAATGAAGAGAGGGAGAACCCTATAGAGTGTGAGAATCATTAGGTTGCAATGGCAATTAGAAGAAAATTGAAAAAAAAAAAAGTTAAGGACAATATGAAAGTTTTGCAAAAATTGTTAATAGAGTTAAGTTTTGCATTTTAGTCCAAATTAGGGGAGGTTATGTGTATATTTCTTGACCATAAGGGTGTTATATGTTTTCAATAATAAAAATAAAAAAAAGTTTCTTTTTTGCGGTTCAAAAAAAGAAAAAAAGAAAAAAAAAAGACAAACTATAAGGGGGTAAAATGTAATTAACTCAAAATAAATTGTAGTTATATAT
>JAPPVO010006814.1:0-11471 GCA_030407325.1 Camellia japonica | reverse complement strand
AGCTGTAAGGAACAAGGAGAGAGGAACACGGCCGGCCAGGTTCAGGAGGTTCAGGTGGCCGGCCGGCCAGGGTCAAAGGGGTCAAGCAAATTTAGTGCTGGCCACCCAAAAAGGTAGCCTCCAATGTGTGTACAACACAGCTATGTGGAGAAAAACCAGGAATGTAACAGGAGAGAGAAAACCAACTTTTTAGAGGGGTTAAAAGGGTTCAGGAAGAGTTGATGGCCGGCCTATCATATTGGTGGCTCCCAGGTGGTACAACACAATGGGTGGAGAAAAAGTCAAAAAAGTGGCCCGGGGATGGAAAAAGTCAGCTTTCTAGTGAAGAAAATCGGGCGATGAAGAGCGACGAAGGAATAAAGCTGGTCTTCAGAACAATTGCTGGCCTCCCACCCCTCTAAAACCTTCCTAGCAATGAAAATAAGGTCTCCGTAAAAATGAACCGAAACCGATGTAAAACGAAGGTTCGGGGGCCAAAACGCGCAGCCCGGGGCCCGAAAACAAGTGTTAAGCACCGGAGGTGGCGTTCGACACGAAGTTGGTCTCTCGAGCCACAGTGTCCCTCAAAAGGGAGGAAATAAGATGTATGCCAAAAACCGGAGCAAACGGAGATGGTTAAGCGGTCCCGAACCGAGGCACACGGTTGACGGCCCGAAAAACCGGGAACCGGGCTCCAAACAGGAAAAATGGCCTACGACCACGAAACGTGGCCTACGGCCACTGAGAGATGATCTACGAGACCTCTCCCTCCCTTCGAGAAGAGAAAACGGAGAAAACGGAGCCTGGTTCGCAAACCGAGGCAAGGCAAAAAGAGTCCGGAAGTCCGGAGGCAAGGCTCGCAGCCGTGACTTCACAACCTCAGAACGAGCACAAAATGCAACATCACCGAGCGCTCAGTTGGTGACGCCTGAGTCTTAAGGTCGGTCAAAAATGGGTGTCTACACAGATAGAGGAACTTATCACTATCGTGTTATGCCGTTCGGATTGAAAAATGCCGGAGCAACTTACCAACGTCTAGTCAATGCCGTCTTTCAACACCAGATAGGCTGGAACATGGAAGTTTACGTCGATGACATGCTAGTCAAGAGTAAGCTCTCCTCTAATCATCTGGCAGACCTCCGAGAAACCTTCGAAACCTTACGCAAATATCAGATGAAGTTGAATCCGGAGAAGTGCGCCTTCGGCGTAGGATCTGGGAAGTTCTTGGGCATCACGGTCAGCCAACAGGGTATCGAGGCCCCCCCGAAAAGATCAAGGTCTTGATAGAAATGCGGTCTCCCAGAATGGTCAAGGAGGTTCAACGGCTCACAGGCAGAGTCGCCGCCCTCAATCGTTTTATTTCTCGAGCAATAGACAAGTGTCTTTTATTTTTTAAAGTCCTCCGACAAGCTTTTGAGTGGAACACCGAATCTGAGGAAACTTTTCAACAACTCAAGCAGTGCATAGCCAACCCCCCTGCTCTCTCAAGCGCCCAGGCGAAACTCTCTTCCTCTACTTAGCTGTATCAAACACTGCAGTCAGTGCTGCCCTCATCAGGGAAGATAGCTTAGTACAATGTCCAGTTTACTATATCAGCCGCGCTCTCAGGGGGGCGGAACAGAACTATCCTCTGCTGGAAAAAATAGCCCTCACCTTGGCCATAGCCTCAAGGCGCCTTCGGCCTTATTTCCAAGCTCACTCCATAGTGGTTCTCACTGACCAGCCTTTGAAAAATGTCATGCAACAGCCAGAGTTGTTAGGTAGACTGATGCAATGGTCCGTCGAGCTCAGTCAATTTGAAATCTCTTACCAACCTCGAATAGCGATCAAAGGATAGGTCGTCGCCGATTTTATCTTGGAATTCACCAATCTCACTCCGAAGGTGCCCCCTCCGCCAACGCAATTCAACACCGAGACAGAAGACCCTCATTCCTGGACCCTTAATGTTGATGGATCATCCCATAAAGAAGGCAGTGGGGCTGGTCTCATCCTCACCGCCCCCGAAGGCGGGTATTTTAAATTTGCCCTCCGTCTCCTATTCGACGCAAGTAATAATGAAGTCGAATATGAGGCCTTGATAGCGGGTCTTCGTTTGGCCAGAGACATTGGTGTAAGCCATATCCAAGTGTTCAGTGATTCCCAACTGATCATCGGGAAGATTACCGGGGAGTTTGACGCAAAGGAGGACACGATGCGGGCCTACAGGGACATTGCACTCTCTCTTGTTCGCCTTTTCAATACTTTCCAAATCAGACACATCCCTAGGTCAGAAAACTCCAGGGCAGATGAAATGGCCCAATTAGCCTCGGCCGATCAGTTAGACCTCAGCCATGGCATCCGCATTGAATACCTAACCCATCCGGCTACTTCGCCAAACCAGCAGGAGGTTTACTTCCTCCAAAATGAACCTATCCCATGGGCTGCAGACATCCTTCCGTTCTTGACACAAGGGGAGTTGCTAGACGATAAACATCAGGCCACTAAAGTCAAAGCCCGGTCATCCAATTACATACTCATCGATGGCCTACTGTACAAACGAGGATTCTCGCGCCCATACCTCAAGTGTCTCAGTCTCAATCAAGCGACCTATGTGATAAAAAGAAGTCCACGAGGGCATTTGAGGTAATCATTCGGGTGGATGATCTCTGGCCCATAAAATACTCCGTACCGGTTATTCTGGCCTACTCTCAATCAAGATGCCAGTGAATTTGTGCTCAAGTGTGATAAATGCCAGCGCTTTGCTAACATCCAACATGCTCTACTGACATAATTGATTACACTTTGCAGTCTCTACCCCTTCGCCAAGTGGGGCATCGACTTAGTTGGTCCATTACCCACTGGTAGGGATCAAACCAAGTTCACTGTGGTTGCCATTGACTACTTCAATAGATGGATGGAAGCGGAACCCCTCGCTACAATCACGAAGCGAAACACCACCAGATTCATCTGGCAGTCGATCGTGTGCCGACTTGGGATCCCCCAAGCCATCGTTTTCAGACAATGGTAACCAATTCGATAATGCCAAGTTCAGGAAATTTTGTGCAAAGCTCCACATTAGACCCTGTTTCTCTTTCCCAGGTCATCCCCAATAATGGGCAAGTCGAAGTCACCAACCGCTCCCTCCTGAAGATCATCAAAACTAAGTTGAAAGCTGCTAAAGGACTCTGGGCTGAGGAACTACCGAACGTACTTTGGGCTTATCAGACAACTGCCCGAACCCCTACTGGAGAGACCCTTTTTCGTCTAACATACGGTGCTGAGGCAGTCATCGCAGTGGAAATTGGCCTGCCGACCCCTCAGGTCTTATGCCCGAATCCAGAACTAAACGAAGAGTTGCATCGGGCTGACTTGGACCTGATTGAAGAGCTCCGAGAGACAATTGCTGTCAGACGGGCATCATATCAACAGAAAATGAGAACACATTATAACCTCAAAGTCCGACCTCGAGAGTTCGCAGTGGGCGACCTAGTTTTGTGCAAAGCAACCCTTGCAACTAAAAATCCGACCGAGGGCAAACTAGCAGCTAAATGGAAAGGACCTTATGTTGTCAAGGCCAGACCCCACCTGGGCACTTACTGTCTCCAAGATATGGAAGGCAGGGACCTCCCCCATCCATGGAATGCCGAGCACTTGAAGCGTTATTTCCAGTGAAATGGCGTCTCTTATTTTTGTATTGTTCGATTGTTGTATGTTCTTTTCGCCGATCTGCACACTTGTTCATTTTTGCCCTTTCTATACATGGTGTAAACTTGTGATTAACAGGTTGTGCCTTAAATGACAACAATTTGACATTTCTATTATCTGTGTTGCGTTTCAATAACAACTTTTTAACTAAAGCCTAAGCTAGACTGAGCACGAAGAGCTCAGCCAGACTGAGTTAATTAAAACCTCAGCCCGACTGAGCCTTCAAGTCTCAGCTAGACTTCGTTAAAATCCTAGATCATAATCATCCATTTTTTGCTATTCATACAAGTTAGCCTATTTGCCCATTTTTACCATTTTTACATGATAGTTTACTTACCAAATTTCATATTCCCAAATTTTTCTTACCCATTTTTTATCCAATTTTATTAA
This sequence comes from Camellia japonica, assembly GCA_030407325.1. Lineage (NCBI taxonomy): Eukaryota > Viridiplantae > Streptophyta > Magnoliopsida > Ericales > Theaceae > Camellia > Camellia japonica. Next base: position 7,418 of record JAPPVO010006814.1, on the reverse strand, counting down.
GCCATTTTTACCATTTAAACTTTACAAATCAAAACAATAACAACAACAACAATAAATAAGAGAACTCGTCATTTTATTAACCAACTTGCACTTTTATAAAATTCGTTGTAGAAATTATATGTAAAGAAAAAAAAAAAAAAACAATAACAACAACTAAAAACAAAATTTTTACACTTCGTTACAACGGTTAATCTCTCTCGTTGGATGCGAGGTCTTCTTCTTCAATCCCCTCATCCAAAGGAGTCTGGGCAACGTTATCTTCCCCTACCTTCATGAGACTAAAGTCCACGTCTAGGAACAGCTCTTGTGCCTTGTACTTGAAGCTTATCTAGCCGCTGTCCCAGTACTCGCTCATCTCGTGCTTGTAGAAGTCTGACCGCTAAAAGCTTTGGATCATTTCTTCTTCGCTCCTGCCCTCAGCGGCCACTCCCAACGGCCCAGCCCCCCCTTCCCCCTCCTTCACCAAGCTCCTGGCGACCACAGCGTCAATGGCCATCTGGAATTCGGCGGACCCCTTGAATTGCTCTACAGTCGCCACGCATAAGTCGGGGTACGCCGCCCTTTCAGATGCCATTTTGGCCCTCTCTTCTGCCAAGGCCTTCTCCAAGTCCGCAATTCGCCCGTCTACTTCCTTCTTGTCCTTGATTGCCTGGTCACAAAGGTCTTCGTTGTTTGCCAAGGCTTCCTCCAATCTTTCCTTGGCTGTAGTGCAGGCTTCTTGGACTTCGCCTACCTTCCTCTGCTCACCCGACAATTCGAACTCTAGCGATACCGCCTTGTGGCACACCACTTCTAGCTCTGACTTGGCCACGGCGAGCTCGGCGGCGGCACAATCTGCCATATAAGTCCGCACCACCTCCAGTACCTCCATCTTCTTTGCCCTCTGGGCATACTTCAGCCCCTTGGCACACGTGCTCCTCGTGGCTTTCCTCCAGCCCACTGTCTCAACCCTTACGTTTTGCAGCTACGTTTTCACCCTTTCTAGCTGGGCCCTCAGCTGCTCTGTCTCCACCTTCGCGCGCGCTGCTTTATTCATTAGGGCAGCCGCCAGGGTCACCGCTTCATCTGGGCCGAGCAGAACCCTCTCAGGAGGTCGACCTCGGTTAACTGAGCCATCGATCGCACGACCACATCCTCCACCACTCCAACGAGACGGTCAGCTGCGACTCTGGCTTCCCCCATTTCTTCTGCCGATCGACCAGCCACCGCGTGCATGTGGTACATGGTGGTCTTCAGTACGGTATCCATATCTGGCTTGTCCACCCCAACCTTCCCTTCTACAGGACTTGGGGCCACTTCTGATACAGGCCCCGTCTTCAGTGGTTGCGCCCTTTGCTCTGACTTCACCGCTCCCATCTCCACTTGGACACTTGGGCCCATCATTTCTTTCCCTACCACCCTTATCTCCCCCACCTCCATTTCTGGGGTTTCCTCCCCCCTCCCCTCCTTCATCTTCTTCACAAGCGAACCCCTCTTGCCCTCCTCCGCCGCTCTCTTTTTATTCTTTTTCTTTAACACCGCGTCCACCTCCTATTTGTTCCTCTCCTTAAGAGGATCCACTGGGGGCAGCAGTGGCGCAAAGTTAGTTAGATCATTGTCTCCCAACGGTTTGGGCCATGGTCGGACCCGCTCTCTCATCACCAATTTAGACACAGGCCCCAACTACGTTTCCTTATACTTGTTTGCCTTGGTGAATGCTCTCTGCTCCTTCCTCCTTGCCGCCAACTCCTCCCGCGCAGGATCCTCCTCAGTCAGCTACAGCCCCAAGCTCAAGGCAAATAGGGTTGAAGGTCGAATCAAGTCGTCTCACTTCGCACCCTCCTTCTCCCTCCACTCCTTAACCCGTTTCACCCTGTTCTCAGCTTCCGCGTCTAGCCTTGGCTCCACTGATTTCGTGGGGACTTTCCACGTTGTGCGAAGCCCCCTCCCACTATTCGCCGATACATAGAACCATCTCGGCCTCTACCCCTTCACCGAGGATGGTAAGCCCGCCACTAAACCTCGGCCCGCCACTGCCTGTAAGGTCACCCACGTTTCTTGTTGGCCGGAGGCCTTGTAACAAGAGAATAATTCCTCCACTGTCATAGCCGCCCCCCCGGTCGCCTGTGGCCATGCGATTGTGCAGGCCATTAGTATTTTCCATGTGTTGGGCATCAGCTGCCCTGGCGCCACCTCCAGTCGGTTCAATACGTCCACCACTGTTTGGGGGAGCGGCAGCCTCAGCCCCCCCCGCGCAATGCCTTCTCATACAACGTAAATTTCGTCGATCGTGCATCCGACGCCTTTTCCTTAGACGTGGGCAACTTCATCTCTATCTCTGCCGAAATTTGGTACTTCCTTCGTACCTCCTCCAACTCCTCCGCCGTAAACGTAGACTTGTTGGCCTTGGTATGCCAGTGGTTCGGTTCCACTTGGCTAATTGGCCTAGCGGCTACGATCATCGTCACTGGGCAAGCCCGCGCCGCTTGCCCACCCCTCTTTCCTCCCTCCTCTCTGCTCTATATTGTTCAACCAACTCCACTGCGTTGTCCTCTCCCAATGCCTCTAGCCTCATGGCTGGCACTTCATCTTGAGCTATCCCTTCTACGTGTCTGCGTATCGCTTCGGACGCTGGCACAAAGAAGTTCGCAAAGTGTTGCAGAGGCGTGTCACATGAAACAAATGAGTTCAACTCTGGGATGTGTTGGTTTTCGCGAAAAGGTAAGTAAAACGAATAACTCCAAATGCCCACGGTTTGCCTATATTCCAAGGATCGAGATTAAATTTCGCCAATTTAAAATTTTTTGAAGCTTTCCGCCCCCGTCTTTTCCACGTCCTATATTAGTCCTACCCCTTTATTTCCTGCTAACGCATTACCTCCCTTATCACGGGATCATGCCACGTGTACAACTACGATTCATTATCCTTTTTCTGTTTCCTGTTTATTCCACTTCACATCACCACGTGCCCCGCCGCTCCTCGAGCCCTGCGCGTCGCCACTTTCTCGCTCGGTCCCTTTTGCGGTCTGCCCTCCTCTCGGTCAGACTCCTCGCTCGGTCCCCCTTCGCAGTTGGCCTTCCTCTCGGTCGGTCTCTTCGCTCGGCCCCCTTCGCAGTCGGCCCTCCTCTCGATCGGTCTCCTCGCTCGACCCTCTTTGCAGTCGGCCTTCCTCTCGGTCGGTCTTCTTGCTTGGTCTTCTTTGCAGTCGACCCTCCTCTCCGTCGGTCTTCTCATTCGGTCCCCCTTTGCAGTCGGCGCTTCTCTCACTCGGCCACACCCAATCTCTGTTTTCCTTCTTATTCCCTTCGTTGGGCTGAAGCTGTACTTGGGAATTGGGGACTACTGACATCGGTAGGCCCATAGAGATTTTTGGCCCACCACTTAGAGCCCAATTCACGGTTTAGGCACTAAAGCCCAACACTATTGAAACCCAACGTGGCACCAAGAACCAATGACATCCAAACATTTGTGTAGACACCCCATTTTTGACCGACCTTAAGACTCAGATGTCACCGATTGAGCGCTCGGTGATGTTGCATATTGTGCTCATTCAGAAGTCTCAGAGTCTCGGCCGTGAGCCTTGCCTCCGGACTTCCGAACCCTGTTCTGTACTTTGCCTCGGTTCGCGAACCAGGCTCGGTTTTCTCTGTTCTCTTTCCTGAGGGGAGGGAGAGGTCCCGTAGACCATCTCTCAGTGGCCGTGGGCTACATTTCATGGCCGTAGGCCATTTTGCTCATTTTGGAGCCCGGTTCCGGTTTCGGAGCCGTCAGGCCGTGTGCCTCGGTTCGGGACCACCCAACCATCTCCGATTCCTCCGGTTTTTGGCATGCATCTCATTTACTCCCTTTCGAGGGACACTGGGGTCTTAGATACCCACTTCGTGGCCAAACACCACTTTCGGTGCTTAACGGCCGGTTTTTCGGGACCCGAACTGCGTGTTTTGGCCCCCGAGCATTCGTTTTGCATCGGTTTCTGTTCATTTTTGGCAGGTACCTCTGTTTTATCACCAGGAAGATCACTGGAGGGTGGGAGGCTAGCAATTGTCTCAGCAACCAGTTATGCTCTTCCGGCGCCCTCCGACGCCCGTTTTCTCACTTCCGGGCTAATGTTGAACACCCTAGGGCCATTTTCTTCAAGCCAAAACCACATATTTGTGTTGTACACACATGGGAGGATCCTAAAAACACATGGCCGGCTAGTAATTGTTATTGACCCTTTTGAACCCCTCTTTAAATTGGCCTATTCTCTCTCCTGTTTTAGAGTTGCCAAGTTTGAACCACATGGTTGTGTTGAGCAGACCTGGGAGGACACCAATACCTGGTGGCCGGCCACTAATTCAGTCTTTCATTTTTACCCCTTGGTCGGCCGGCCATAGGGGGTGGCCGGCCGGCCACCTGCAGCAAAAGTGGATGGCCGGCCATGCTCCTTGGGGGGTGTGCATGGCAGCTGTATAGCTTTATCCCCCAAAATATCTGATTTCGGGGGATATTTTGTAAGCAAGGGAACTTAATCCCTTAAGGCTTACACTCTTTGACATTTTTGCCTTACCATCCTTGCATGCATACATCTCTCTCTCTCTCTCCCTCAAGAGTTAGAACACTTGCTCTCAAGCTTACATACACATATCCATCTATATCTCTCTCATTTCTCTCAAGTTTGGTTCCATTTCTTCATCATCATCAAGCTCCACCACCACCACTCCATTTCCATCAGCAAGAGGGGCTTTCCAGCAGCTAGAAGGCATCCATTCTTCAAGCAAAAGGCAGCCAAGATTTGTCTACAAGGGTAAGCTTCCATTTCCCTCTTTTGTAGCCTTTTCTTGCCTCATTTCTTAAGCCTATTTTCTTATTGTTTTGGGCTCAAAACTTAACTGAAACTAGGTCTATTTTGAGCTATTATTAAGGTTTGTTCAAGGGCTCAACCCTGTTTGAGCCCTCTATGGTGCACTTGCTTCAATATCATCTTGTATGTCAATATTTTGCATGAAATTTCTAGCCTATGAGTGATCTGTTTTCGAGCATAATGTAAACTGTAAGTGGGCCTATTTTAAGCTCTCTTCAACATTGAAGAAGGGCTCAACCCTGTTTGGCCTCTCTATCATGCACTTGCTTCATAATCTCTCATATTTACCGTAAATTTGCATGATTTGTTTGACCTACATGTAGTCTGTTTTGGAGCATGTCATGAACTGTGAGTAGGCTTATTTTGTGTCCCTCTACAACATTGTAGAAGGGATCAACCTTGTTGGGGGTCTCCATGTTACTTGTCATTATATCCCTCTTTGACCCCCATTTTTGCATGCTTTTTTAGGCTTATCTAGCCTCTGTTTTCGGCCATGAGCAGTACTGAAAATATCCATATTTTGTCCTTCTTGTCATATTTCATTAAGGGTCTTTTCTTGTTGGATGAATGTTTGGCCTACTTCATGTTATATCCTCTTGTGGCCTCAATCTTGCATGGCATTTTTAGCATATTTTCATACTGATTTGGGGGATGTCATCTACTGTAAATGTGCATATTTTTAGTCCCTCTTCAGTGTTGTAGAAGGGTATTTTTCCATTTGGGCATTGCATATATCACTTGCTTCAATACCCCTCTTGCGGGGCCATTTTTGCATACTTGCCTAATCCTATGTGTGCTTGCTGTTTAGCCCTTTTTATGGCTGAAAAATGCTTTTCTTGGGGCTGTCTTGCTACTGTATTTTCATTCCATGTCCATATTGTGCATGTTCGGTGTAGCTATAGGCCATTTCGGGTGCCAAAATTCATGTTTCGGGACCATTCCTCGCATTTGGTGTCATTTCGCCATCTTTCGGGACTGTTTTCCCCCATATTTCAGTGCTGAAATTCCATTTGCATGTTTACATATCATATTCCATGCCATTGCATTCCGTAGGCCATTGCCTCGGTTTGCGTGCCCGTGTGCACGCATTTCGAGGCACCTCATTTTCATCCATCGGCCTCTTATGTGAGTGTGGCTGAGGCTCACTCATGTTAGTGTAAGTCCATTTTGCATTCTGTATGTCATTTTAGTCTCATCGCATTGCGTATGCCATTGCCTCGGTTTGCGTGCCCGTGTGCACGCATTTCGAGGCATCTCATTTTCATCTATCGGCCTCCCGTGTGAGTATGGTTGAGGCTCTCTCATGTTAGTGTAAGTCCATTTTGCATTCTGTATGTCATTTTAGCCTCATCGCATCGCGTATGCCATTTTTTCGGTTTGCGTGCCCGTGGGCACGCATTTCGAGACATCTCATTTTAGTCTCATTGTATATCATATTTCATGCCATTTCATGCCTTAGGGCCATCGCCTCAGTTTGCGTGCCCGCGCGCACGCATTTCGAGGCGTCTCATTTTCATAGCATTGTGCATGCTAGGATTGTATTTTAGTTGCATTCATGCATATCATGCATATTGCATCGTGTTCGGGATAGGAGTTAGCCCGGGCACGGGAAACGAGGCGCGTTTCGTACTTCGAGTGACGGAACGGGTCTCAATTCCCAAGTCACCGACACTCCGGATTATCCATGATGGAGTTAGGTTTTGTTGTAGCATTCACTTGCATTCATTCTATATTGAGTTGTGCAAATCGGCTCCTCGGCCATAATGCATCGAGATGCGTGATTGGTGGCACGAGGATCGAGGCATGCATATATCTGTGAAATACATTGCTGTGCCCCTTTCCTGCTCTCTGTTGCAGCATATCAAGAATCAGCAACTTTTCGGAGTCTGGTACGCATTTCGAGGAACATTGCAAACAGAGGCTAATTGGGGCATCCCAGTGGATTTCCGCGCAAGGCAGCCCAAACATGCAGCATTCATCAGAATCAAGGCAGCCCCTGGCTTGCATGCCAGTTTACAGCTTTCTTAGTTTAATTTGTTGATTAATTAGGAATTTCTATAATTTCGGACTGTAATATTCTATTATTCGGACTGTATTATTTATTTGGACCCCCTGCGCGAGGGCATAATTGTAATAAGTGTGGGTGAGTGTGATGTATGTCTTCCAACCCCACGTCTTTCTTCCCTTTATTTACCCGTTTATGATGGTTAGATATAGGGCATATTTCAATTAGCATACAGTATGACAGCATGTTTGCATCATTCATCTGTTTTGCACGCACCGGGCTCGGCGCATCATACAAACTGCATTTGTATTTCAATTCCAAGTTGAGTACGTGTTAGTTGTAGCATTCCATATGCCATGTTTAGAATAGCCGAGCCTGTTATAGTTGCATTATTGCATGCGTTGCATTAGACATTTCAGTAATTAGGATCATGCATGATTTCTAATGAGCTTCCGTTTTTGGCTCGGAGTACTCGGTGAGTTTTATGCTTTAGCATCCTTGCATGCGTGTGAGTGTTGCCATGAATAGCATGCTTACCACGAGGCTATGTGCTTATATGATATAACTGCCTTGAATGCCTGTGGGTGAAGG
>JAPPVO010006813.1:0-12260 GCA_030407325.1 Camellia japonica | reverse complement strand
TAATCTTGTAGTGATGATTTAAACTTCAAAACACAATCAATGAGTGGTTTGCAAAATTATTTCACCAAAAACTATTACAAATAATCCGATTCATATGTAGCAACCATGATTTCTTTTCTTTTTTTTTTTTTTCCCGAATGGCCTAGCAGCCTTAATGCTGTGTTTGGTTGGAGAATTTGAGGAGGGATTTGGAAAGGGAAAGGGAAAAGATGTGTGAAACTAGGTGAAATATGGGCATGTTTTATTTACATTTCACCTACCTTTTTCATTTCCTTTTCCAAATCCCTCTCTAAATCCCCCAACCAAACACAAAGAGTTAGTGATTCATGAGAAAAGGATAACTTCCTTCATATTGACAGTAAAAAAATCGTAGCAAAGTCTAGTTCGTTTGTAGAGCTGTAATATAAATTAAACTATTTGATTTTAACTCACGATTGGCTGGTTAAATTTGCATTTGAGATCAATTCATCATGTAAATAAGTTCAAGTTAAATACATTTTAAAAGTTATGATTAGTTTTCTAAACTTTGTTCCGCTAAAATTAAACTTTTTGAAACCGACTTATAATCTGCTTGATTAAAAGTGTATTATTTGAGATTGATTCAAAAGATAAATAAGTTAAACTTTAACATATTTTGAATCTTGTTAAGTTTTTCAAATCTAACTTGAGAATCTATACTGTGAGTATATTAGAAAAATTAAAAAGCAAAAAAAAAAAAAATCAAAAAAAAAAAAAAAAAAAAAAAAAACTAGCCACCCATGGAGGGTGGCTCACCCTTGATGAGTCGAATCTAAGCAAATCATGATATATTGCTATTGCTAGACTACCCATGGTGGGTAAAGAATTATTTCCGAATTACAGATAACACATTTTGTAATACTAGCTTACCCTTATTGGGTGGCAATCAACCTAGAAACACAAAACTTATATGAAAGAATTAATATTTTCTGACTTAAACTATGTGGGATGTAAATTATATATCTTAACGTCCACATATTCATCTCTTTTTGATTTTTTTTTTAAAATACAAAAACGCTAGAAAATAAATAAAAGTTTCATGTATCACATGGTGTTCCTAATTAATGACGTAATAAATTTTTTTAAGAATAAATGATACTTACTTACCGTTGTTCGGTTGTAACCACACAAGCATATCATATGATATTTCGAAACCACCTAATAGCAAAGGTTGCTACTTTGATGAGTGTCTAATTTCAATAACAACAAAGCTATAAACCCAGGAAACTTATTTCGAAATTTATTCAGAAAAGTTATGTGGTTTAAATTTAATTCTTATATATTGAATCTGTGCCTAGAATAAATATGGACCATACATTGTTGTTTTAGAAATAGCCCTTGTTTGGTTTGTCTTTTGGAGATAATTTTTGAGAAAAAATTTCAAAATTTGTTTAGTTGAAAATTTTTGAAAAAAATTTTAAGCTCACTTTTCTCTATACTACACATCAATTAATCACTTTTTTTTCTCTCATCGCTCTTCTAACATCCTACACATTAATCAATAACTTTTTCTCTCATACACATCTATTCAACTACCAAAAAATAAATAAATAAATCATCCCAAACTTCAAAACTAATTTCAAAACATACAATCAAATAAATTTTCAAATTTTGTAAACACTTTCCAAAAAATTATTTTTTAAAATTATTTCACAAATACAAACCAAACATAACCATATATCCATAATTTTCATCCATTAAAATTGCTAGAATGTGAGATGTATGGTCTAAATTCAAAGTTGATAATGTAAGTCACATTCACTAATCCTTAATTTTTACTTTCCCAACTTTTTCGAATAATAATTATAGTATTCTCAATTCAAACCACAATAAGTATTTTTTTAATTTTTAATTCTGGTCAAAATTCCAGTATTTAGTGATCTCAATCCAAATTCTACTTTGAGTATCATCCGTTTTAATTTTATTTTTTTAACTTCTCACATAAATTCACATAAAAGAAAAACCGAAGATATTCAATTCCATGATAATTGTGACCAATTATTTTTGGGAAAATTTCATTTTACTCTCATGTAGTTTGGATAATATGCGGTTTACCTTCTTAATATTTAGAAATGATTACATAACCCTTCTATAATTGTGGATTGAAATACACAGTTAGACCTATTAACGATTTAATAAAAAGACTAAAATACCCATATATTTTCATCATTTGTTTGGAAAAAAAAAAAGTACTTTAACCCCCTGTATTTTATTCTATGTGCGATTTACTCCTTTAAAATTTGAAAATGAGCATATAACTCCTTATGTCTGCCACGTGTTTCACACTTACTGCTAAATTGGACAGAATGTTTAACGACAGAATGTTTAACGGTGTTTGACGGTACATTTCAGTCCATAAAGCACAAGAGATTATGTGGTTATTTCCAAATGTTAAGGGATAAACTAAAAATGACCCCAATCACATGAGTAAAGTGAAATTTGCCCATTATTTTTTTTCCATCTCTTATATATATAACTTCACATAAAAGATCCAAAATATTCAAAAATAAAAAATAGTAAGACTTACTTTTCATCACTACAAATTACTTTCAAGAAAGAATGCCATAACATTAAAAATTAAAATACAAAAATTATTTTTTCAACAGAGGTGATAAAAAGTAATTGTTTGTTGTTGAAATTCTCTAGTAAGCCGCTTAGAGAAGGGCACCCTACATCTCCAACAACCGTGTCAATCTATATAATTTAATATGCTTATATAGTAATTGCTTCACAATCCATTATGGATTGGGATTGAACCCGTGTTGTTTTTTTGGAGTAGAGGGGAACACTAAACCTAGACATATTAAGAATCACACCAACATTCAACTACTTTAATGCCCTATACCTAGTTACAACCTCACGTCACCGAGCTCGGCAATAAAATAATGCAATGTTGATTCTTATAAATAACCTTAATACAAACTAATTAAGTGATGTGGGATTTGCAAATTGCTTAAAATCTCCAAAATTTCAATAATACCAATAATATTAAAAAGAAAATAGAAAATTCACATGATATTATATTATATTACTGTACAATGAGTTTAATTTTGGTTGATTATGGTGATTTGCTTGGGAAAATAAATTGATATGCAATTCATTTTCTGTACGAGTAAGAAATAATATTCTCGTATAATCCTGTTGATCAAGTTTGCGCTCCTCCAAACGTCGTTTTTTTACTCCCTCAAAACACAAACGTGAGCTAGCCGGCGGGTGTGTGCCAGATACCTCTCCGATGCCTAAGTCAGCACAATAGACAAATAGACAAAAGCTCTGTGTATTCGAGAATCAAAGTTGTGTTACCTCTCCATAGGTTATGTTGTGAGCCTTTATAGGTTCCGCATGGCACAATCCTAATAGGACCCTTATTCCTCCATATAGAGTCCTCCTAGGAATCACACTCCTGAAAGATAATGCTTATCCTTCAACACCCCCCCTCACTGCTTTAAACCAAGTGAGATGGTTCTACCTCGGTAGTATGACAAACGACCGAGCTAAAATGGCCATGCTAAACTGGCAGAAATGACCGAGCTCTAACTAGCTTGGTTCTTCTCTTCATTGCTTGTACCTCGGTTTCGCCTAGTGAGACCGAGCTAACCATAGCAAGCTTGGACCGAGCTAATCAAGAGCAAGGTCTGGAGGAAAGCTCAAATCATCTCGGCTCAGAATGGTATGACCGAGCTAATTACACCATACCGACCGTGGTAACCACAAGCACAATTGGACCGAGCTAACTGCAAGGTCCTTTAACTCGGCCTTTTTTACCACGGCCCATTTACCCAGCTTGGCCCAATTTACTTATAAATTACCCTCTCAATTGCCCCTTAATTCCATCTGCGCAGCATGATAGGGATTACCCGTTACCAGCCGAGCTAAAAACTTTTGCCTTTCAACCGGGCTAAATTCATACCGAGCTACTAATCTGTCTGGTCAAAACATCTTTTCACTCGCTGTAACTGAATCGCTTCCCATTCCATGGACACGTGACAAACTCTCATTGGCCTAGCGTAGCTGTCACGCCGTCTTCATACACACGAAAATTTGAACAGTCCCGCATTTTCTTTTTACATTATACAAAAGTTTTGAACCAACCATTTCCACTATTCATCTCCTCTTTCTCTCTCTCTCTCTGAGCCTCCATTTTTCCAAACACAGTACTTGCAAAGCTCTCCATCGCGACTTCGATCTTCATCAACTCGTCTTTCGCTGATATTGTTTCCATCTTCAGTTCCTTCATTCTTGACTGGTATGTGGCTCAAATCTGTTTCCTTCTCGTTTATTTCGCACTGTTTTTGTAATTCAAAGTATAGTATGTATGCTTCTCAAAACACTTTGTAGTTTCCACGGGATATGGCCACTTTTGCACAAGAACCATGTAATAGATCCTCTAGATTCACGAACAATCTAGGAAACAATGCTTTTGATCCAAAATAATACTTCAACCAAACTAGGAAGTTGTTTGTATTAGGTGCGATCCTAGCAAAACTGAACAACCGAACTAGGAGTTCATGCCATACCTGTAGTTTCAAATAGGTCTAAGTACCTTTTGTTTGACTTAGCCAAGCTAGCGAACTGTATTAGGTTTGCGCAATACCGTGCTAGAAAGCCTCAAACACCGACCGAGCCATAACTTGGGGCCAAACCAGCTCCCTGACTTAGTCAAAACCGAACTAAGAATGCTGCACCATAAGCTTCAACCGGGCTACGAACTTCTCGTTCCACCTAATCGAGCTAAAGTCTTCTGCTCCAACCAGGCTAAGAACGGATAGTATCCCATGTAGTAGAGCTAGGACTTCATTTATTGTACCTTTATTACTTCTAGCACGGTCCAACGATCTGTGCTTAACACTTTTCCTTTTCACTTTGCAGACTGACTTAGGTTGGCCAGGCACATCTTTGCACGCTCAACCGAGATACTGAAGGTCATCTCAACGCCGAGCTAAATTATACGTAATTTAAGGCCACATGGGGAAGTATCGATTTTTAGTGAACTCTCCAGGAGCCATAGCCAAGTTCCGAAAGGACTACCAAATTCCAGACGACGTCCACCTCTTACTAGTCGAACTAGACACCATTCTCTGGGGAAAACCGGGCTTCGTGCCTTTCAACGTTGTTTCCATCGTAGAGGCCGGTCTCCGTTTTCCCGTTCAGCCTCTTTTTTGCGAATTCCTCAGACAAACAAATCTCTGCCCTACCCAGCTTTCCACAAATTCATACCGAATAATAAACGGCATCGCTGAGCTAAACCGCCGGTTTGGCCTTAACCTCAGTCTAGCCGAACTATTCCACCAATACTCCTTTGGCCAGAATGAAGATGGCTGGGTATATTACCTACGAATAAGACGCCGCCGAGAAAAGATAATAAAGAACACCTCAGACAAAGATATAAATGACGACGATTTTTTCTGGGTTTTTGGGAATTTTGAAGACCAGGAGGCCCAGATCCTGGGCGATCGAATTAACTGGAACAAAGGAGTCGCCGGTATAAATACCTCGGTTTCGTGTTGTGCTTTCTTTACTTTGTTATTCTCATTTTCAACCGTACTAACCGTTGTCTTTTTCCTTTATACAGACTTAAACCATCTCAAGTCCCAGTACAGCTATCCCAACCTAGACGCACTTCGCGCCGCACTACGATATCCCAATCGAGGTTGGGCCGAGCTACTAAATTTTGAACCGACATATAGATACAGCAGCCGGAGGAAGACCAGGGTGACAGATTTCCTCCTTGAACCCTCACTAGAGCCAGATCCAACCTTGCCTCAAATCAATTTAATCCCACTAACAGTAGAGCAAGAGATGGCCAAGAAGAGAGCAGTTAGGGCCCTAATCACCGAGACAAATCAAACTGAAGTACTGCCAACCGGCCAATCACAAGAGGCCGTGGTAGCCCTACCAACCCATTAGCCTTCATCATCCCGGCCAAGCAAGCGTGCTCGGACTTCCACAACCGAGCCACGCCTCGTTGATGAAGAAGACACCATTCTCCCCCAAACCACCCAACCGAGCCCAGAGCCCGCGGGTTCTGACCGAGCTAGCCCTTCTGAATGGGCCCCAAAACTTTCATTTAAGAACCGAGCTATTCGAGATACCGATTCAGTGGTGACAGACAAAGACCACACGCTTGCCTTCAACCTGGCTAAGAGCATGTGCCTGCCCCCTGATATGGAACATCATGACCATTTGACCGAGCTAAAGGCCATCCGGTCGGCGACGAAGTCAATGGTGCTGGTAAGTACTCCTCCTAATCGTCTTTTATTTTATACTATCTGTTCGCTCGGTTTTTACTCATATTGCTATCTCTCATTTCGCAGGCCATGCAGAAAAACTACATTTCGCACAAGCGCGTGCTGGAACTTCGAAAGACCACGAGGCAGGCCATGGCAGAGGCCAATGCTAAATCGGCCGAGCTAGAAGAGTCCAAACAGAAGATAGCCGAGCTACAGACCGAAGTAGTTCGACTCACCGGACTAGTCACCTCGGCCGAAGTAGATAAGCAAAAAGCTTTGGCCGTGCAAAAAAAAAAATATCTGCGCGAGCTAGCCAAGCTCGAGGGAAAGAAGAATGCTGAGATAACCGAGCTGGAGAAGAAGGTGGAAGACGCGGAAGACCGCGGTTACAAAGAAGGTGGGCCACGTATATCCTTCAGTGCGAAGCTGCCAAGGATATATTTTTCAAATGTGGGTGGAAAGCAGCCGTGGCGTAGCTTGGTCATGATGGCCAGGAGATCATCAAAAACCTTCCACCACATTTCATACCGAGCTACATGGTGGAGTATGCAACTGCCATTCAACAAAAATTTCTTCAAGTTGAGGATAAAGAGGAGGCAACAGAGCCCAACAATGCCCCGGTCGTCGCCAATGATCCCGTTGTACAGTCAGCTCGGGTGGAGCCACCGGTATAAGACTTGGTTGATTCTGTGACCGAGCTACCTGCTGAAATCGGGCTTCGAGTTGAACTGGATGCGGATCTTGACGACCTTTTTGCTTGATTTTGTACTTTCTTCTTCTTACTTTTGGAAAGAACGTGTAACCGAGCTGAAGTCCCGCTCCTTTGTAACTCTTGTATCTTGAATGAAATCTTTTTTCTTTTTCCTCAACTGTTTGTTCAGTTTACTCTATGCTTGCATTTATTTTCCAACTGTAATCTGAATGAAGTATAACATTTTCTGGCCGAGATATCTATCTCGGTCTTAACCTTGTAATCTATCTGGTCATACCTGTCAATCTCTTTAGCCTAGGTTTTTACCTCGGCTAAAGATCACTAAAAGTTGTTATTCCAGCCAACCACTTCTTCAGCCTGGATCCTTATCTCGGCTGAAAAGTACTAAGTGTTGGTTTTTCCAGCCAACCACTCTTCAGCCTAGATCCTTATCTCGGTGGAAGAGTACTAAGTGTTGGTTTTTCCAGCCAACTACTCTTAAGCCTGGATCCTTATCTCGGCTGAAGAGTACTAAGTGTTGGTTTTTTCAGCCAACCACTCTTCAGCCTAGATCCTTATCTTGGCGGAAGAGTACTAAGTGTTGGTTTTTCAGCCAACCTCTTCAGCCCAGATCCTAATCTTGGCTGAAGAGAGCTCAAATTGGGTATTCCTGCCACCTAGAGCGAAGTGTTTGGTTATTTCTACCACCAACTTCCTGCAGCCTTGATCCTTATCTTAGCTTAGGAAGAAGTAAGTGTTGGTTTTTCCAACCAACCTCTTCAGCCCAGATCCTGATCTTAGCTGAAGAAGCTCAAAGTTGGTTATTCCTGCCAACCTAGAGCGAAGTGTTTGGTTATTCCTGCCAAACTTCCTGCAGTCTAGATCCTTATCTTGGCTTAGGAGAAGTAAGTGTGGGTTTTTCCAGCCAACCTCTTCAGCCTAGATCCTGATCTTGGCTGAAGAGAGCTCAAAGTTGGTTATTCCGGCCAACTCTGATTTCATTGGGTATACTAAAACTATTTTTACAGAAGAAAAAAATTTTGCTAAAAAAGAAAAACTACAAGCACATTTAAAGAAAAGCTAAAAATTAAATAGTTTGAGATTGGCAGTGTTCCACGGCCTAGGAATAGCCTTGTTGTCTTCATCTTCCAAGTGGTATGCCCCTTTTCCTGCTAATCCAACCACTTTGTAAGGTCCTTCCCAATTGGGCCCTAACTTGTCATCTCCGGGTACCAGGGTGTTTCCCATTACTTTGCGCAGCACCCAATCTCCAATCTTGAATTGCTTTGAATGTACTGTCTTGTTATATTTTCTGGATAACTCCTGTTGGTATGAGGCGATGTGAACCAGCGCTTTGTCTCTTCTTTCATCTGCAAGGTCGAGCTCCAATGCTATGGCTTCTCCATTTAAGTCTGGATCAAAATTTTCACTTCTAATTGTGGGGAGGCCAACTTCCAGTAGGATTACTGCTTCCATGCCATAGGCCAAGGAAAATGGCGTTTCTCCAGTTGATCGCCGAGGTGTGGTACGGTAAGCCCATAAAACATGAGGGAGCTCCTTAGCCTACTTTCCTTTTGCTTTCTCTAACCTTTTCTTTAATCCATCCAAGACGACTTTATTTGATGTTTCTGCCTGGCCATTTGCTTGGGGGTATGCTGGTGTAAAGTTGTAGAATTCTATCTTGTATTCTTCACGAAAGCCTCTAAAAATTTTACCATCAAACTGAGTGTCGTTGTCAGATATTAGAGCTTTTGGTATGCCGAACCGAGTGATGATATTCTTCTAGACGAACTTCTTCACATCTTTTTCCTTTATTGATGCCAGTGCTTCTGCCTCTACCCACTTTTTGAAGTAGTCTGTCACTGCAAGAAAGAACTTTCTGTTGCCGGGTGCCGTTGGAAGTGGTCCTACTATGTCCAAGCCCCACATTGCGAAGGACCATGGGCTAGTTAATGGTAGAAGCTCTCTGGCTGGTTGATGTATTTGGTGTGCGAACTTCTGACATTTCTCGCACTTCTTGACATACTTCTCTGAATCTGCTTGCATGTAAGGCCACCAATATCCCTGTGAAATTGCTCTGTAAGCCAATGATCTTCCCCCTTGATGGCTTCCGCATACGCCTTCGTGTATCTCGAACAAGAATGCCTCGACCTTGCTAGGATGGACGCATTTCAAGTAAGGTCCTGTGAAGGATTTTTTGTACAAGGCCATTGATGGGGAGAGCCAAAATCGTTGTGACTTTGCTCTAATCTTGTTGGCTTCTTTCTTTTCTTCGGGTAAGACGCCATCTTTTAAGAACATTATAATGGGATTCATCCATGAAGGGCCTAATTCGGTGCAACATACTTCAGCTACTTCGGGTTCTTTAATGCTTGGTCTTGGTAAGTAGTCAATCAGTAACGGATATGGGATGGATGTATCTGCCATCGAAGCAAAGCCTGCTAGTTCGTCTGCTCTACTGTTTTCTTCCCTGCCGATTTGCTCTATCCGCACTACTTCAAATTTCATGATCTCTTTTCTGACTAACTCTTGGTACTTAGCCATCATTTCATCCTTTGCCTCGTAGTCGCCTGAAATTTGGTTTACCACCAGCTGTGAGTCACTATAAACCATTAGCTCGGTTGCCTTGATGTAGAGTGCTAATTTCAGGCCTGCTAAAAGTGCTTTATATTCTGCCTCGTTGTTTGATGTTGGGAAGCCAAGGTTGACTGCTTGTTCCACTATTAGGCCATCTAGTGAGATGAGGACTATGCCAAGTCCTGCACCGTGCCTGTTGGATGCTTCATCCACGAAGAGCTTCCACATCTCTCCTACGAATAGCTTCCAGCAAGTGGAGGGGTCGGATGATGCCTTGGGGTCATGAGTGTTGCTGGTATTTTCTTCAAAGTCCATACTTACTGTTTGTCCCTTACTATCTGATTGTACCAAGTTTTTACTTGTTGATGAGTCTTTGCTTGGTGTAGCATGGTTTGCTTCTTCCTCCCTTTCTTCACTCCGGTCTGTTTTGGGATGTGGCTGGGCATCCTGTATCAGGGGTTGCGCATTTCCTACAGCGCTTTCCATCCCTATTTCGGGTACTAGTCAAGTCAATTGGGCAGATGTGATGATTTCCTGGTGCAAATTCTGCCATGAAGTCTGCCAAAGCTTGGGCTTTTATTGCGGTTCTGGGTTAAAACTTGATGTCGAACTGTCCTAACTCGACTGCCCACTTTAGGATTCGCCTAGAAAAGTTCGCCCTCTCAAACAAAGCTTTTAATGGAAAAGCTGTGAGGACGATTATGGTGTGGGAGTGGAAGTAATGCGGCAACTTCCTTGATGCCATCATCAAGGCTAAGGCCAGCTTTTCCAATAGTAAGTACCTGGTTTTTGTGCCCAGCAATGTCTTGCTGACATAAAAAATGGGCAGGTGTTGGATTCCTTCTCCTCTGACCAACACCGCGCTGACTGCGTGCTGTGAAACTGCCAGGTACAAAAAGAGTTCTTCTCCAAGTATTGGGGTTACTAGCAATGGTGAAGAAGACATGTATTCTTTCAAGCTTTCTAGGGCGCGGTCGCATTCTTCATCCCACTCGAACTTGGCTTTTAATGCTTGGAAAAATGGTCGACATCTGTCTGACGACCGACTTATGAACTGGTTGAGCGCAGCTGCCATGCCAGTGAGATACTGCACTTCTTTTACTGAGTTGGGCCTTTCTAGATCCTGGATTTCTTTGATCTGAGAGGGGTCTGCCTCTATACCCCGGTTGGTCACCAGGAAGCCTAGGAATTTGCCTGATCCTACGCCGAACGCACACTTGGATGCATTAAGGCGCAACTTGTTCTTCTTCAGGATCTGGAACATTTCATCTAGGTCCCTAAGATGGTCCTTCTCATCCTTGCTCTTGACTACCATATCGTCTATGTAAGCCTCCATTGTTCTGCCTAACAATGGCTCAAACATCTTGGTGACCATCCGTTGGAATGTTGCCCCTGCATTCTTTAGGCCAAAGGGTATGACCTTGTAACAATACAATCCTCTTGGAGTTGTAAAAGATGTGATCTCCTGGTCTGGCTCATACATAGCGATCTGATGGTAACCTCTATACGCATCAAGAAAGCTAAGCCGGTTGTGTCCTGCCGTTAGATCTACCAGTTGGTCTATTCGTGGGAGAGGAAAGCTATCTTTTGGGCATGCCTTGTTGATTGTTTTGTAATCCACTCAGACATGCCATTTTCCATTCTTCTTTGGCACTACTACGGTATTGGAGATCCACCTGGGGTAGTGCACTTCTCTAATAGCTCCTGCCTCCAGCAAGTTTCCCACTTCTTCTGCCACAATCTCGGCATGGTGGAGTGCTGATCTGCGAGTGCACTGTATAATTGGTCTGGTAGTTGGGTGGACGTTCAGTTGGTGATAGATGAAGTTTGGGTCAATGCCAAGCATGTCATACAGTGTCCAGGCAAACACTTCGATGTTGGAGGTTAAGAATTTCATGACCTCTATCCTCTCAGTGCTGGACAAAGATGAGCCAAGAAAAAAGAACTTTCTGGGTCTTTTTCATCTATCCTTACCTGTACCAAGTCTTCCACCGCCTTCTGTTCAGCTGCCTTGCCAACATCCGCAAACAGTTCATTACTCTCAGGTTCTTCCACCATCTGTACATATCCTTTGGCAGCGCGGCTGCCATTTACTGTGACGAAGCATTGTTTGGACATAATTTGGTCTCCAAAGACCTCTTCAATTACTCCGGCTTCGTTGGGGAACCGTAATACTTGGTGGTAGGTTGATGCTACCGATCGCATGGCATGCAGCCATGCCCTTCCCAAGATTATGTTGTAAGTGGAAGGGACTTTCAATACCCAGAATTCCACTTGTTTCGTCATGCTTCCTGCTCTGACTGGGAGGATTATCTTGCCCACTGGCCACTCTGGCATTGAGTTGAATCCGATCAGGGGAATGTTGCAGGTGCCAAGTCTTTGTCCTCCAGTTTCAGTTGTTTGAAGGTTTCGTAATACATTATCTCACATGAGCTCCTTTGGTCAATCAAAATCCACTTGATGTCAACATCCTTGACGCGTAGAGTGACAACCAATGCATCATTGTAAGGGCAATCTATCCTTGCCAAGTCTCTGTCTGAAAAAGATATGACATTCGTGGCCTCAATTCTCCCTTTTTTGATGGTAGGTTGTGCACTTAATACCTCCCTTAAATGCTCAGCCTTTTTGATCATTCCCCTGAGCTCACATACCCGCTCAGGTTCGAATACCCCATGTATTACGTTAATTACGCCTTGAGGTGGGGCGTCGATTGGCATTCCGTTTGGGTTATCGTGGTTCTGGGG
>JAPPVO010006812.1:0-37794 GCA_030407325.1 Camellia japonica | reverse complement strand
ACCCTTAGCCACTTAACCACAAACTCCCCAGCTTCTTAGGGTGAAGGTAGGTTCATGATTTGGGTTAATGGGAAGGGAGTCCCTTAATTACGGGCTGCCCTGCTCCCATCTTCGTGGGGTTGCCGCAGTATACTGATGTCTCTGGGCCGGCTATCAACTCCAACCAGTAAGCTTTAAGGCCTACTATCAGTGCCAAGGTAGTAAGCTTTGGGGCCTGCTATCAACGTCAGGCTAATAATGACTTTGGGGGCATGCTATCAGCCCTAGGCTAGTAATACCTTGGGGCCTGCTATCAGCACCAAGCATTAGCCTCTTACTTGTAGATGGAAAGCTTCTCTCAAAGGCTGTTATCACCTTAGTAGAGTGTTCCCTTCACAAGTTAGTTGCAGCGGTAATAGTTGTAACGCCCAAAAAAAAAAAATAATAATGACAACCCATCTCATGACAATCAAAAGAAAACATAACATACAAAATAATAACCATTCATTTATATTCTTTTATTGTACAAAATATGATATATGCGAGTATACATTCATAAATCCTAGATCCTGGATCTATAGCATATGCCACATATGAGTGAACTGAAATATAAAGTTATACAGATAAGTTAATGCCCTAATGGCTACATCCGTCCAAGACAATGCTTGTATACAACAAAAGTGAGTTCCACTCAACACAGTTAAAGCCCAAGGCTTGTACAAGATAATTACATCAAAAGAAACAAAAGAAGCTCTTGGTTCTAGGTCCTCCCAAGCTACGTCCTTGGTGGAAGCATATCATCAGCACCTGAAAGTTTTTTTCTACGTAGGGCGAGCCAAAACCCAGTAGAGATATCCAAACACAATGTATGAAGCTTAACAAAATCATATGGTGGATACAATGTGATGCCATGCTTTTGCCAAAACATTACACTTTTCCATCTCAAAACAAAGCAATGCCATTATCAATATATTTCAATTCATGAAAATACACTTTTATATCTAGAAAACAGGGCAGTGGATACAAAGCACTAGGAATCTCTAGGTACGTGTTAGCCAGTAGGCTATACAAGCACTACCAAAGCCATTTTACCAGTACGAACCGAAAGGATCAGCACCTAACCGCGCGGGTTTTTGGACTTTCACTAAGGACACGCATGCCAACATAATAACCGCAACCACACCCCCTAACCAGATTCACCAAGGTATACACCCCTTTTTTTTCTCAAAACAATACATTTTCAATGTTTAAGTATGGAACAATGCTCAATGCAAGATGTATGAGTAATTAGTTTCAATTAACCTAATCCTCTGCAATTCTACAACAATCAAAGCTATCCTCCACCGATAGCCCAAAACAGATATTTCTAATCAATAGATAATTTTTGAACAACAATTATAATCTCATAATTCTTAAAAGTGGGCGTGATACGTATATCCAACTCACCCTTATTATCAACGTTACATTAATTTCATCCTTATAAAAACCCAACAACACTCTTTTCTTTCATAAATCAAACATTTATGATTTTCAAATCACACACCTTTTTCTTCCAAAAACATTTTTAAAGAAGAGATTTACAACCTTTCAAATAACTCAACAATATAAACACATCTCGACATCCCTTTTTAAGAACCCATAGAAAATCCCCCTTTTTCTTTTCAAAATCTTAACCTTGAATCAAAATCCCCTTTTTCCCCAATCTCAATGCATGACAAGGAATACATAACTAAGTTAAGAATCATACTAGAAAGTTGAAGAAATCCCTACCTCAAGTCTAAAGATGAAGAAAATAAGGGTTGAAACTTGATGGAGCCAAAAATAAGATCCTCTGCAATTAGAATAAAGCTTTCGACGAGCTCTAACTTTTTCTCCACGGAGCTATAGTGGAGAAATAATGGGTGATGGTGTATTTGAAGTTTTAAGCAAGAGAGAGAGAGAGAGAGAGAGAGAGAGACTGAGAGTGAAGGATTTAGGGTTTGGAAGGTTTTAGAGAGAGAGAAGAAATGAAAAAGTGATTGAAAAACCCCTTTTCCTGAACTGATACACACGCAGACCGCTTGAGCGACCAAAACACCGCTCAAGCGTCAAGGACAATATGTGACACCGCTCAAGCACACAATGACCCCTTTCTAAAAATTTTGTAGACTGAAGAAGACCACTTGAGCGCAAGAAATACCACTCAAGAGAAGATACCCTACATCTAGAACTTTTGCAGACCTACAAAATACTTGGAGAACTCACAAACCTCTCGAGTGACCAAAACACCGCTTGAGCAAACAAGCAGAAAACAGAACAACAACTCTATAACAACCCTCATTTTGCCTTAGTCATATTCTTAAGAATTTACATGATTTTGGTATGTTAAGCTTGCATCTTGTGAACTTTAATATTTAGTCTAAGTGTGGGAGCATGTCTTGTTTTGTGCTGTTGTGTTTTGTCTAAGTATAAGATCCATGTTTGTTCCTTGCTTTGTGTGTTGAACCCAAGCCATCTATCTTTGCTACCTCATGCCTAGGTCACACCTTTGAATCTCTTACACCTAGACCGTTGAGCGTCAACACCTATCATCTTGTAACCATCTTGGTTGACCTCCGCCTTCACCATTGCATCTTGGTCGAGATGTGCATCAGCTAGGCCGAGATGTGTATCATCTAGGCGGAGATGTGTATCATCTAGGCATCAGAGATCTTTGATCCTTGAACCTAGCAATCTTGTTTCTTAACTTGTACAACCTAGGCCGAGGTGTGTCTCACCTAGGACAAGCGTTACCCCTTCTAACTGAGGTTAGAGAGACCTTACCTGCCCAAAGGCTATGTTTTGATCTAGGATCCTTGCCTTGTTAGAGTGCGCATGCCACCTTACTTGTTATATACACTTTGACATACTCTTGTCTTTTCATTGTGGCACCTTTTTGAGGAGACTGATCAGATGATGTCGCGTGTCCCAATAGCAGGTTTAAGTCAGTTAGGAGTACAGAAACCCATATCATTCGCCATATCTTTGTCTTGAAGAGAGAGAAGCTCTAGGAAGAAGAAAAAGTTCTTGAAGGGAGCTGTAATTACCAAGATTGATTATTAGAGTTTGAACTTTTGGATTTGTGTTTTGAGGTTAGATTCTTGATCTACTCTTGTTGTTCTTTATGTCAATCTGACCACATTGGATGATCTAGCATGATTCATGAGCCATGCATTGATTTAAAGTTTTGATTTTAAAAGAAGATGATGTTCTTGTGTTCTTGAAAGAAAACCATGTTTTGATCCAAAAGTTTGTATCAAATTCCATGTTTTTGTGTTTGTTTTCTTGAAACCTTCAAGTATGGGTACCTAAGTCCATATTTTTGAACTCATATAATAAATCTCATATCTTGAATAAGAAGTTATGATTTTAGCATTCATGTGCCTTCATGGTCTTCATGTTCTTCAAGGGGAAACACAGATTTCTAGACTTTACTATTTCCCTAAGTGTGGTTATCGAGATCCACTCTTGTCCAGACCTCACACTTAGGCGCAGCATTGCATCTCACATTGGCCTACCTTATATGATCACTTGCACCATAGTCTATCTTGCATGCACACCTAGGCCGACCACTGCACACATAGGATGACCACTGTACACCTTTGCCGACACCTTGTAACACCTCAGACGGGCAGCCTACCTCTCAGTGAAGGAGACCACACCTCGGCCAAGGGGTGTGGAACCTCGGCCAAGACCTCCTGAGTTTATCCAGCTAGGCCATTTCGGCCTAGCTCATCTCTATTCATCCATTTCGAGACTTGGCTTGTACCAAGCATTCTTTTCCAAGAAGAAATACATTGATTTAACTCCCATCACATGTTTTGCTTTACTTTGACTTGGTTGTGGGAAGAAATGCCAGGATCTATTTTACTCATTTGAAGATTGTTTTGAGAGTGCATTTCATAATCATCTTTGAGCATATCTTCTTACCTTCTTGAAGTGCATTCAATGGAATTACTATTTACTTGTAGGTCTTGGATCTTTGCCTAAGTTCCCACGACCGAAGAGCTATTGTGAGTGATATTTTTAATAAAGTTACGTTATAATGTTTTATTAAAAGCTGTGCTTTATTTTGGAAAAATATTTGATCAAGCATGAATGATTATCCCTTAGTTTTTGTATCAAGTATTATGTTTGATTTGATGACATTCTTGAAAGATCATTAGTGCTAGGGGACTTTAATGCAACTAGTACCTTTGATTGAGATATCTCCTTTGCCACCGACGGATGGGCTTGTCTAATCGATTCTGGGTCGGTTATTCCTTTGTTTTGTCAATGAATGTCATACTTCGTATTATGTAGATGTTAGTAAACATCCCTTGAAGCTTTGAAAGCCTTTGATTGATGGACTTAGTTCATCATTTGTTTTGTTACAAGCTATGATATGTATTGTTTTGGTTAAATTTCGGATATCATTCATTCAAACCTTTATTACTTATATCACTCACTGAGTTTTCAGCTCACCCCTCTCCTTTATATATATGTAGGTGATAAACAAGAAGGCGATGTCGCCTAAGCTTTATGTGGAAGATGTTTTAGTTCTTGTTATTGTAGCATCTTGAAGATTATACTTCTTGGTTTTGTAGATCATTTTCCTTGCATGTTTTGGCTTGAGAAACCTTTTGATCAAGATGTAATATTAAGTTTATTTCACTTTTGTATCCAAGTTGTAAAACCATGTTAAAATGTATGTCATTTCATTTAATCTATGCACAGCTCTTATAGACTAATTAGATTTAAATTTATTGCTTCCACACATGTATGCCCTATATGTATACTCTGTTTGTGTGAATCTTTGTAAGTTGGCCTTCAGTAATCTCGGGTTGATGGCCATCACGGCATCATTATATTAGGGATGGAATGGGGTCGTGATAGATTGGTATTAGAGCACAAGTTCCCTATAGTACATTTATTTGCACACTTTTGGTCCTAAAGAGCATAGGATTTCCCTTAGAATGATGTTAGGATTGCATCATATTGCTTGCTATTTGAGAAGGTGTACATTATTTCGGCATTTGCTACTTGCCTACTTGCCTATTTGTTCATTATGTTTTAAAGTCACATTTCGCATACTTTTAGCATCATGAGAAGGGGAAGATCTCCAATGAGACGAGATCATTCCGAGGACAGGTTGGACAGATTAGAAATGATAGTAGAAGGTTTGACTCATGAGTTGAGGCAAGCAAGGCAACAGAACACTGGTTCCCTACCTTACTTGATTTCATCCATGAAAGCTTATAAGTTGACCCAAAAAGGATGTCAAGGTTATTTGTGTAGTGTACTAAGTAATCTAAATGGAAATGTCAAATTGCATGATATCCCAGTTGTTAATGAATTTCCCGATGTTTTTCCAAATGATTTGCCTGGCAATTTGGTTGATAGGGAGATAGAATTTACTGTTGATGTTATACCGGGAACACAGTCTATTTCCAAAACACCTTATAGGATGGCCCCAACCAAGCTTAAGGAGTTAAAAGTTCAGTTACAAGAGTTGCTGGATAAAGGCTTCATTAGCCAAGCACTTCACCTTGGGGAGCGCCAGTTTTATTTGTTAAGAAAAAGGATGGCACACTTCCTCTTTGTATTAATTACTGAGAACTGAATAAGGTAACCATTAAGCATAAATACCCATTGCCAAGGATTGATGATTTGTTTGATCAGCTATAGGGAGCACGGGTCTTTTCTAAAATTAATCTCAAGTCCGGCTACCATCAGCTCACGGTTAAGGCCGATGATGTAGAGAAGACTGCTTTTCGGACAAGGTATGACCACTACGAAGTTTTGGTAATGCCTTTTAGAGTAACCAACACTCCTGTTGCATTTATAGATTTGATGAACAACATCTTTAAGCCATACTTAGATGAGTTTGTAGCTGTTTTTATTGATGATATATTGATCTATTCCAAGAGTAGAGATGAGCATGAG
The DNA here is from genome assembly GCA_030407325.1 of Camellia japonica. Classification (NCBI taxonomy): domain Eukaryota; kingdom Viridiplantae; phylum Streptophyta; class Magnoliopsida; order Ericales; family Theaceae; genus Camellia; species Camellia japonica. The sequence goes on along the minus strand of JAPPVO010006812.1, from coordinate 31,872 downwards.
AATCATTTGAGACTTTCCCTACAGATTTTAAGAGACAGAAAATTGTATACTATGCTTAGCAAGTGTGAGTTTGGCTTTCAAGCATTTCATTTCTAGGTCATGTGATTAATGAAGAGGGTACTTTTGTTGATCCTAGCACAATTGAAGCCATTGTGAGTTGGCCGAGACCAACTAATGTGCTGAGGTTTGTAGTTTTCTGGGTTTGGCAAGTTATTACAGAAAGTTTGGGAAGGACTTCTCAAAGAGTGTAGTGCCATTGACACAGTTGACTCAAAAGGGAGTGGCATATGAATGTATCACAATGTTTGTATTGTCAACAAGTGAAAGCAAAACATCAAGGCCAGCCGGACTTCTTCAACCTTTGTCAATTCCCGAGTGGAAATGGGAACACATCTCCATGGATTTTGTTGTGGGTTTGCCAAGGACACAAAAAGGTGTGGATTCGATTTGGGTTATTATTGATAGATTAACTAAGTCAGCACATTTTTTACCTATCAATACTACATTTAATGTCGACCGACTTGCTTCGTTGTATATGGATGAGATTGTTAGACTTCATGAGGTGCCGATGTCTATTGTTTCAAACTGAGATTCGAAATTTGTTTCTAGATTTTGGCAGAGTTTACAAAGAGCTTTGGGAACCAAGTTGAGATTTAGCACGGCTTTTTATCATCAAACCGATGGGCAAACAGAGAGAACGATTCAGACACTTGAAGATATGCTCAGGTTATGTGTATTGAACTTCAAGGGAAGTTGGGAATTACATTTGCCATTAGTAGAATTTGCTTATGACAATAGTTTCCAAGCTACCATTAGCATGGCACCATATGAAGCTTTGTATGAGAGAAAGTGTATACCACCAAGTTGTTGGACCGAAGTAGGAGATAAAGAAATGATTGGTCTCGAGATAGTTTAAGTGACAACCGAGAAGATTAAGCTCTTTCAACAAAGAATCAAAACCGCTCAGCGTCGACAAAAGAGTTATGCCAACCAAAGAAGAAGAGAGATAGAGTTTAAAGTTGGAGATCACGTATTCTTGAAAGTTTCACCAATGAAAGAAGTTTCAAGGTTTGGGAAGAAAGGTAAGTTAGCGCCTCGTTACATCGGGCCATTTTGAGAGAGCTAACCCCATTGACCGACTTGCTTTGCCACTAGAATTAAGTCAAGTCCACAATGTGTTTCTTGTTTCGATGTTGAGGAAATATATTCGGGATCCAGTGCATGTGATTGACCATTTTGGGATTGTGGTTAATGAAGATTTCGATTAGGAGGAGAAGTCGATACAGATTATTGATAGGCAAGTGAAACAATTGAGGTACATGTCAATACCAATGGTGAAAATTGAATGGAAAGAGCATTACGGCGAAGATGCTACATGGGAAATGCAAGAAAAGATGAAAATTCGATATCCGAAGTTGTTTTCGGGGCAAGGTAACTTAAGTTTTGGAGACCAGACTTCTTTAAGGGGGGTAAACTATAACAACCCTCATTTTGCCTCATATTTATAAGAATTCACATGATTTTGGTTTGTTAAGCTTGCATCTTGTGAACTTTAATATTTTGTCTAAGTATGGGTGCATGTCTTGTTTTGTGTTGTTGTGTTTTGTCTAAGTATAAGATCCATGCTTTGTTCCTTGCTTTGTGTGATGAACGTAGGCCATCTATCTTTGCTACCTCATGCCTAGGTCACACTTTTGAATCTCTTACACCTAGGCCGTTGAGCGTCAACACCTAGGATCATCTTGGAACCATCTTGGTTGACCTCCGCCTTCACCCTTGCATCTTGGCTGAGACATGCATCATCTAGGCTGAGGTGTGCATCACCTAGGTTGAGATGTGTATCATCTAGACATCCGAGATCTTTGATCCTTGAACCTAGCAATCTTGTTCCTTGACTTATACAACCTAGGCCAAGGTGTGTCACACCTAGGCCAAGTGTTACCCCTCATAGTCGAGGTCAAAGAGACCATACCTGTCCGAAGCCTATGTTTTGATCCTGGATCCTTGCCTTGTCAGAGTGCCCATGCCACCTTAATTGTTATATACACTTTGACCTACTTTTGTCTTTTCATTCTGGCACCCTTTTGAGGAGACTGATCAAATAATGCCACGTGTCCCAGTAGTAGGTTTAAGTCAGTTAGGAGTTGAGAAATCCATATCATTTTCCATATCTTTGTCTTGAAGAGAGAGAAATTCTAGGAAGAAGAAGAAGTTCTTGAAGGGAGCTAGATTTACCAAGCTTGATTATTAGAGTTTCAACAATTGGATTTGTATTTTGAGGTTAGATTCTTGATCTACTCATGTTGCTCTTTACGTTAATCTGATCACATTACATGATCTAACATGATTCATGAGTCATGCATTGATTTAAAGTTTTGTTTTAAGAAGAAAGATGATGTTCATGTGTTCTTGAAAGAAAACCATATTTTGATCCAAAAGTTTGTATCAAGTTCCATATTCTTTTGTTTGTTTTCTTGAAACCTTCAAGTCTGGGTACCTAGGTTTATGTTTTTGAACTTATATCATGAAATCTCAGATTTTGAATAAGAAGGTATGATTTTAGCATTCATGTGTCTTCATGTTCTTCAAGGGGAAACCCAGATTTCCTAACTTCACTATTTCTCTAAGTGTGCTCACTGAGACCCACTCTTGTCCAGACCTCACACCTATGCCAAACATTGCATCTCACCTTGACCTACCTTGCACGATCACTTGCACCTTAGTCTATCTTGCATGCACACCTGGGCCGACCACGCACACCTAGGCTGACCACTATACACCTTTGCCGACACCTTGTAACATCCCAGGCGAGCAACCCACATCTCGGCCAAGGAAACCACAACTCGGCCAAGTGGTGTGGAACCTCGGCCAAGATCTCTTGAGTTCACCCAGCTAGGCCATTTCGGCCCAGTTCATCTCTGTGCATCCATTCCAAGACCTGGTTTGTACCCAACATGCTTTTCCAAGAAGATAAACATTGATTTAACTCCCATCACATGTTTTGCTTTGTTTTGACTTGGTTTTGGGAAGAAATATCCGGATCTAATTCACTCATTTGACGCTTGTTTTGAGAGTGCATTTCATAACCATGTTTGAGCATATCTTCTTACCTTCTTGAAGTGCATACAATGGAATTACTATGTACTTGTAGGTCTTGGATCTTTGCCTTAATTCCCATAACCAAAGACCTATTGTGAGTGGTATTTTTAACAAAGTTATGTTATAATGTTTTGATAAAAACTTTGCTTTGTTTTGGAAAAGTATTTGATCAAGCATAAATGATTATCCCTTAGTTTTTGTATCAAGTATTATGTCTGTTTTGATGACATTCTTGAAAGGTCCTTAGTTCTAGGGGATGTTAGTAAACATTCCTTGAAGCTTTGAAAGCCTTTGATTGATGGACTTAGTTCATCCTTTGTTTTGTTACAAGCTATGATATGTATTGTTTTGGTGAAATCTCAGATATCATTTATTCAAACATTTATTACTTATATCATTCACTGAGTTTTCAACTCACCCATCTCCCTTATATATATGTTGGTAATGAACAAGAAGGCGATGTCACCTAAGCTTTATGTGGAAGTTGTTTTAGTTCTTGTCATTGTATCATCTTGAAGATTATACTTCTTAGTTTTGTAGATCATTTGCCTTGTATGTTTTGGCTTGAGAAGCCTTTTAATCAAGATGTAATATTAAGTTTATTTTACTTTTGTATCTAAGTTGTAAAACTATGTTAATATGTATGTCAATTCATTTAATCTATGCACAACTCTTATGGACTAATTAGATTTAAATTTATTACTTCCGCACGTATATGCCCCATATGTATACTCTATTTGTGTGAATCTTTGTAAGTTGGCCTACGATAATCTCGGATTACTAGCCATCACGACTTCATTCTATTATGAGCGGAATGGGGTCGTGACAAACTCTTATGAAAAACTAACTCCCAACTTGTTTCAAACACGACCAACAACTCAACTCAACTACTAACAAGACGACCAAAGAAATTAACAACAATTAAAGGTATGGGATCCCGGATGCAAGAGCATAAAATGGGTCGAGTCTAAACCAGAGCCGTTATAGTAGTTGCTACGGTGCTAGTTCTTGTGGCAAGTTCAAATAGCGACGCCAACAATACTAGAGATGGTGGCACCAAAAAAGTACCTTTGTAACTTGACCACTGCAAGTGTTGCCTCTGTAGCTTAGTTGCTTTGGTTTTCTCCTTCCCTTGGCAATTTCAAATGGCAGCGCCGACAATACTTAGAATGGTGGCGCCGACAATACTAGGAATGGTGGCGCTGAGACAAAGTGCCTCAGCAACTTGACCGCTACAAGTATTGCCTCCGCAACTTGGCTTAGCCATTTTTCTTCATAGAGCTTGTTCAAACCCTTGGCAAGTCGGACCTGTTCCGGCCTATTGTTGACCCACTTCTCTTAGGCTTTAGCGCATGCTCCTTTAATTATTCTTGCTCGCCTAACATGGGCGACCTCAACACTTAGGTCCATACTTAATTTCGACCTCAATTTTTGACCCTCTACAATATGATATATAGATTTGTAATTCTATTGGTGATTAGTCTGATTGCCTAATGCTTGGACTTCCTTGCTTTCTAGGTTTGCCGATGTTCTCCCAACCCATGACATGAATTTTTTTTCAGGGCAGTAACGTCTGAAGTCCATTTATGAAATTAATAGATTAATAAGTTTAAAGTTAAAATTTTTTAGTAGAAACGACAATATTTGTCCAAAAGATGTTTATTTGTTTAAAAATTTACTTATCTTTCTATCTATTTAAATGTAACATATTAGTTCAAATGTCACATATACATGTATCACTTATATGTCGAACTATGTATCCAAATGTCACATATTTGTACATGCATTACCTATCTATTCACTTGTCTGTATGATGTCACCTATGTATCCATCTCATCGCCACTAGTCATTGCCATCGACCATCAAGGACTTTTTCGGTCAATTTTTCAACGACTTTTTCCGGTGCTAATGCTTTTTTCGACGACTTTCAATGCATGTCTTTATCAAAAAAAAATATATATATATATTAAGCATTAGATTAAATAATATATGACTTTATAGAATATTTTGTATAAATCTCAAATTCAAAACTACCTATTATCCAATAAAATTTTAAAATTTCTAAGGCCCCATTTGTTTTAGGAGATAGAGGTGGGATTGGGATTGAGATGGATGTAGGACCCATTATATGTTGTGTTTGTTTTGAGAGATAGAGAGATGATTCATAATCCCATGAGATTAGGATGGGCCTTGGTGTTGGGATTGAGATGAGGAAGTAGAAGTGGTATTAGGAAATTAGTCCCATGGGACTAGGTTTTTTTTTTTTTTTTTTAATATGTTGGGCATTTTTTTTAACATAAATGTTTAATTTTTTTGTATTTTTTGTTAAGTAAAAAACATAATTTTATTTGTTTTAATATTTTATATTTCTTTTATAGGGCAATAATTTAACAATTCCTACACTAACAGTTATCATCAAAACAGATATAATTTTACTTAATCCTCTCATTATCAATCTCCTCACTATTAATCTCTTTCATTCTACCTCTAAAAACAAACGAGGCCTAATAGTAAAACAAAATCTCCTACACAATTAGTTATATGCACTTTTTTACAAGTATTTGTCGCAATAGACCGTGTAAACCAAAATCTTATTAATAGATACGAACACATCTCCCTCAATGTCAAACTATACACTCCCTAACTATTAATTTTCCCTAATTTACGGCACCTACTTTGTATTACATTTGACAATTGTGGACCATCTAAATTAATACATTGAGAATGGGACTGAGACGAATTCAACAACCAAAGATTGACTTGACCTCAGCTAAAAATGTTTCCTTCATCGTATTGTATGGATTACGGGACAAAGGGAGTCTATACATAGCATGAGTAAATGAAACTGATATCTTAACATATAGAACATTAATATATTGGCTAATATATTAAATATATATAGAAAGCAAAAAAAAAAAAAATAGAATGTGTACCATACGCATCTTTGGTCAATGTTTTGAAAACAGGAACGGTAAGCGAATCAGAAAAGGGACCGAGTAGACGGATCACTAATTTAACCATTGAGTTGAAGCGGTCAAACCGTAACATCATAATTAATATTATATAATTTTAAATTATAAATAAATAAAAATATATATAATTGTTGAAATAATAATAAAAAGTGTTGCATAATTTACTAATAATATTTAATAAAATCATAATTGATAAAATAAAAATAAAAAAAGTCACTAGTTTTAAAGAAATTAAAAAAAAATTAACATTTCCTCTAAACAAATTGATTGAATGCTAGATTTTATTTTGGAGGGAAATGAAATTTTCAACTTTCCCTCCAATTAAATATGATTCAAACAATTTGATTGAATCCCATATTAAATTTTTAGATTATCTTTGAACAATTTTTTCTTATAAATAAACTTTCATAATTTCTTCAAACTTCTAATGAGACTTCTCCTCATGAGAAGAGACTCTTGAAGTAAGAGTTTTTAGTCAAAATTTTGATATATATATATATATATAAAGAAAAGAAAAGAAAAGAAGAAAAAGTAAATAAATAATTAATCGGGTCGGTCGAGAACCGGGACCAGTTCACCAATTTTACCCGTTGAACCACCGATTTTTCTGGTTTTTGCGAACAAGGCCGGTTTTTGGCTTAGTCTGGTTTTGGTGGATCATTCAGACCAGAACTAAGCTCGGTCACCAGTTCTACTAGTTGAACCGGCCGGTCCGGTCCGGTTCTTAAAACATTGCCTTTGGTTACCATTTTTGTGTCTTTAGTTATAACCTACTGTGTTGTTAGTTATGACAGATTGTGACGTTAGTTATAACATTATTTGGTTATAATTCAAGAATTGTTTGGCTATACATCATGTTTGGTTATAACTCAATTTATTTTTAATTATGATTTATAGTATTGAGTTATGTCATTTGTGATAATCAAACTTACAAATTGCATAATTTTTGAGACAATCAGGTCAAAGGTTTACTTTTGAAATTATTGGACCAATAGATCCAAACTTAAATATTTTTGGATCAAAAAGACATTATCTATCCAAATTAACACCTATTTGTTCAAAAGTTTACCTACTGTCGATGTATTCAAATATTGGGCCAATAGAACGAAACATTAATGTAACATATCTATTCAAATAGTAACATATCTCTCTAAATCTCATCTATCTTTATACATGTCACCTATTTGTCAAATTATCTGTCCAAATGTCACCTATTTGTACATGGGTCACCTATCTATCCTAATCACCTATATGTCCACCTCACCATCACTAGCGGCCACCGTCACCAGCCATTGTTGTTAGCCATAAGCTACTTTTCAGGCAACGATGACTTTTTTCGAAAACTTTTAATGCGTACCCTTATCACCCAATAAAATAAAATGAAATAAAATAAAATAAAAAATGTTGAAAGGGAAATTTATTAAAAAATCCTCTTTCAAATTAGTCCATACGATATTTTTTTTATTTCGATAAATCCAATTATTTTTAACATTTGATCTACCAAATCTTAATTCTTATATTTAAACTATTTTATGAACAATTTTACCTTTACAAATATTTTTTAAACCTTTAGGAACTTGGTGATGTTAATATTAATATTAAATAAATTTGACAGTATGAATATTCACGTTGACAATGTGAATGTTCACATCATGAAACATTCACACTGCTAATGTGAACATTAATGCACACTTCGCTCTATTATATTAAGAGTATTTTGATAACTATTTCACTCATGAAACTTATTAGAATATAAAAAAAATATATAGTTTAAATTAAGTTAAATATAAGTAAATAAAAAGAGATTTATAAATAAATGTCCCAAGATTACACCTTGAGTAACTAATATATGACTCCATAGAATTAAACCTTTCACCAATTGACCTTTCCTTTTATTTATTTACACAAGATAAGATATTAATAAGTTAGTAGTTAAATTACTATTTCACACTAATAATTAATAGTGTTCTCAAGACCACCTAAGTTACTGCTCCAATATTGAAAGTATAAATTGATTGCTTATCAATAATTATAATAATAATAAATGCACGCCGATCCCATTAACTAAATTTATTTACTTATAAATTTTGATTGATAAATTTAGGGTAAATTATAAGTACACCTTCTTCAGATTTGATTAAAATACAAATCGCCTCTTGTGATTTTGAAAATTACTTTCCACCCCCTGAGATTTCTAATTTCATAACAAATCGTCCATTTTATTAATAAATCATCAAGTCAATTAATAGTTTTTAATGATATTAAAAATATGTTTCAATTAATAATTTAAGTAATTTTATTATTGTATAGGAGAACAATTATAAATTTCATGTTTTTAGTTAATTCTGTAAAATAAAACATTCTAATAAGGGGGTATTTGTAATCTTTTAAATCACATGGGACAATCTGTATTTTAAGCAAACCTCAGGAGGTATATTTGTAATTTACCCATAAATTTATTACCATAAATTTATTTATAAATATCCATCATTTTTACTCATATTCACTCACCCACTTATAAGAATTATCCTCTTCCACATACATAAAAAAACAAGAGAGACTGATAAATTTATCACTGAAAAATAAAATCAAAATCTGAAACAAAGAAGGCAATGGTGATATGGTGGCTATGTAGACCTATGACAATAAAGTGTAGATTGGCGACGGTAGAATATAGATCTAGGACAATGGTAGAGATAATTGGTGAACAGTGACAGCATCTGAGTAATGACGATGGTGGTGGTGGTGGGTAGATGGCAACGATAGTGGTGGTGGGTGCATGACGATGGTGGTAGGTAATGGTGGTGTGAAACTTTTGAAAAAATGGTAGAGAGAGAGAAAATAGAAGAGAAGGGAAGAGAAGGCAATCGTTAAACGACGATAAAATGGTGGTGGTAGGTAGATGGCAACAATGGCAGTGGCAGGTGGATAGCGACAACAACGACAATGCTGGTAGTAGACAATAGTGGTGTGAAACTTTTGAAAAAATAGTGAAGAAAGAGAGATAGAAAGAAGCGAAGATAAAATAATTTGATAAGTAATATTATAGGACTTATTGGCTCATTAAAAAGGTCAACATGACTAAATAATAATTAAATTTACTTAATAAGACTAAGTCGATAATTACATAGGGAATATTGCGTAATTGAGAAATTTATGGATATGGGACCTTCTTTTGATTCACATCCAAATCAGGATTCACTTAAATACTCCAAATTTTTTTTTCTCTTTACTTCCCTACCAAACAGGGATATTTATGGATATGGGACCCTCCACCTTTTGATTCACATCAAAATGAAAATTGACCTAAAAACTTAATTTTACGTTGTATTTAAATTTAAATTTTAAATTTGACTGTTTCACACCAATACTTAAATTGCGTTCCCAAGGCCAACTAAGTTACCACTCCAATCTTTTCTTTTCTTTTCTTTTCTTTTCTTTTAAAGATAGGGTCAACAAAGCAGAAAGACAAAACAAATCAAACAAACCCTGTATTATGAAGGACAAAACAATATTCCATCCAAATTTGCAAACCCGCATGAGAAATTGCCCTACTTACAAAACGATGAGCCACCTCATTTCCAGATTTCCAGATCTCCGAACATGGGAAACACTGAATGAATGAAGTGAGATAACAACTTTGCGAACTTCTGACATCACATGACCAAATGACGCAAACTCGAAGTTAGAACCCAAAATAGCATTAACCATCGTCAACGAATCTTCTTACAAATGAACATCACGCAAACCAACATCCTGAGCAAAAAGAACTGCCTTTAGCGCTGCAGATGCTTCCAGAAAATCCACATTAGGAATTAGTCCCACTTGCTCAGACAAAGAAGCAATAACCTTGTAGACCCCCGCCATTAGTGCCAACCAGCCAACATTAGAAACAGAATTGTTCGAAGGAATACACAAACCTGAGTTGCTATGAATTTGGACTGACTTGTGATAGCAATCATTGCCACCTCCGTAGCCATCCGCTGAGTATCGGCAAACACCACCTGATTTCGGTGCAACCAAATATTCCAACACACCGTAAATACCAAACCCAACACCTCAGAAGAATGATTCGAAAAAATAAATCAAACCCAATCAAGAAAGCTACGAGTCTGTCCATCATGCCAAACAAACTTGTTTTGCAAACACACTGTTGGCACCATAAATCTGTAATTTTATTATTATTTATTATTTATATAATTACAGGACATGTGACATCCTCCTACTCATTTGGAGTTTATGAGAAGTTATGAAATGTGGAAAAATGACGGAGAACAAAAAGGAGAACATGGAGCATGAAGTGGAGGTTGAAGGTAGTTATGAAAGATCATGGAATATGAAATGGATGAGATGAAAGAATAGGGTAGTTATTAGGTAGTTTTTTCTTACAAATATTTGTCTATAAATAGTCATTCATGGTTACATTAAAAAAAGGTAATCCAGAACTCAAATAAAAGACAATTGATTTCTATTTTTCTTGTCATTTATATTTCCTGTACTTTATTTTATGCACTTCATTTTCGAAGCATAGGAGTAGAGGTAAGTTCTCTTAACTTTATTTTATGCACTTCCTTTTCGAAGTATAAGAGTAGAGATAAATTAATGGTTAGTTTGATTGTTCACTCAATCATCTTTCTCCGTCTCCCTCTTTCTTCTTTTAATTTTTCTTTTCTCTATACTTGTCAATTTTGAAGTCCTCTTCGTTGAGGCAAAAGAACCGTCAACGCAATCGCTTGATAATTGGCTTGAATTTAATCTGTAAGGATTTTTCAATTCTTACGGGCACACTCGCATTTATGATATTTTCCTTCGTAAGAAAAATAAGTCAACAATTTTTGGTACGCCTAGTGGGACGTCAAGTGTAAAAAATGAAAAATGAATTAGATTTGTCCATTACAAATAGCCTAGATGAAATCTTTTGGCGTAACAAAAAATTTTGGATCTTCAAGAAGAGATCCATTTTCTTGATGAAATAAACTTTCATCCCTTAAAATATTATTTGGTAGAAGAAAAAAGACACAATTTAATTGGAGAAATTCATCAATTTGATATGAAAATTCACCAATGGAATGATGAGTTGTTAACTCTCACTACCAAGTCTTTAAATGAGGCTTTAATGACTAGAATTAGTGAATTTTTTCAGAATGTTTCCATGGTTGAAAATAACAAAAACAAATAGATGATTTCATCAATGGTTCGGGGGGTTCAAGAGCCTATTTTTAAAGAGTCAAATTATGAAATTAACATAACGAAATAGCATGTTTTTGAATGATGTTCCATGCATGGCTCGGGGGGTTCAAAAATCAATTTTTAGATAGTCAAGTCATGAAAATAACATACCTATGGGGGATTTTCATAAGCCATTAATGGCTAATATGGAAAAACAGCTCACTTTGCCAAATAATTATGAAAATCAATTCGGCGAAAGTCATGTTTTTAAACCAAACACGGTCAAGAATAATGAACAAACCACTATTCATGAATTCAAAATTTTGATATTTTTGAAAGTGTCAAAAAGTATGAATTTTCATGGTCACACTATACCATGACTTTTGTTGTTCAAAATCCCTTTTGGATTTGTGGATCACATCAAATGTTGACTTTGATGGAATGGCTAACAAATAATATTTCGTTATTGCAATATATTGGGCCAAAAATATGGTTATTAGTTGATCCATAAAACCATCACCATTTTGTTTTGTGATTACCTTCGAAGTATGTCTCAAGACACTTCGAAGCATGTTATTAAGAACATGCGAGGGTTGTTAAATCTATTTTCAAATGATAAATGGTTGTACTGTTATATATATTCATTGAAATATCATCTCATAGCCACTAATGGCTAATTAAAATGTCAAACTAATTTCATAGTAATCCAACTCTTTGGATTTGGTTTGAAGAGATGTCGTGAGCATTTTTGAAGGACGACTTTGATCCTTTAGTAACATACATGACTTTCGAATGGTAGTTTTGTCATCAATGAACACCTTCAAAATGTAACATGGGACGAGAAAACTTTTGAAATGTGTACATCCCTTGAAATATAAGTAAAATGGCCATTAATTAATTGTCAAATAATGCCTATTTTTTGCATGATAATTAGTGATTTTACTGATAAACGTTTTTATAGCCATTTGTTACATGAAAATATAACTAGTATTTGTAGACAGGCCCGCGGGGGACCTCGCTACAGCCCGGACTCGATTTTGTGTCACGGTTCTTAATCTTGAACCAAAGAGTCCAAATCCGGCAAATCGTTTTGAGAAAACAGATTTTTAGAAAGAAGTGCCAAACATGGACTGCTTTGCCAGATACAGAGTCGCCACCTAAATATTTTATTTTGGGAAATTTAGGAAACCCTGACTCATTGCCTAAGGCCACGTGTCTGTCATCACCAAAGTTGCCTCGGCTCGGGAACTTGGGTACGATTGGGGAAGGTCACTTCGTGAGCACCCCCGCTCGCCCGATCAAAGATCGGCCTCTACTAACCATGATATCTAGTTTTGAAAACTTTGTGTGTTCTTATTCCGGTTATTAGCCTAGGTTTACTATGTGATGCGCACAGCATACAAGTATAGACCGGGTCGCCTGAATTGGAACAAAACATTTCATGTTTGTTTTTGAAAGATGGTTTGCTACCCACAGGTAGGCTTAAAATGCAGATTTTGCCACTCTCGGGTGGGCTTAGAAAACATGGTTTTGCCGCTATCTAGTGGGCTTAAAACTCACAGTCAATGCATTTGTTCCAATCCAAATAACCCAACCTTCACCCACAGGCATTCAAGCAGGTATATCACATAAGCACATAGTCTCATGGCAAGCATTCTATTCAAGGTAATCACTCACACGCATGCAATGATGCTAAAGTATAAAAAACTCACCGAGTACTCCAAGCCAAAACAGAAACTCATTAGAAATCCATGCATGATCCTAGATACACAGAATTGCCTAATGCAACACATGCAAAGATGCAAACTATAGCAGGCTCGGCTATTCTAAACATGGCATATGGAATGCTACAGCTAACATGTATTCAATTTGGAATTGAAATACAAATGCAGTTAGTATGATGCGCCGAGCCCGGTGCGTGCAAGACAGATGAACGACTGCAAACATGCTATCATACTGTATGCTAATTGAAACATGCCCTAATCTAACCATCATAAGCAGGTAAATAAAAGGGAAGAAAGACGTGGGGTTGGAAGACATACATCACACTCACCCACACTTATTACAATTATGCCCTCACGCAGAGGGTGGCGAATAAATATACAGTCCCGAATAAAAGAATATTACAGTCCAAATAATACAGTCCAAAATGTGTACAAATTCCTAATTAATTTACAAATTAACTAAGAAAATAATAAACTGGCATGCAAGCCAGGGACTGCCTTGATTCTGATGAATGATGTATGTTTAGGCTGCCTTGCGCGGAAATCCACTGGGATGTCCCAATTAGCCTCTGTTTTGCAATGGTTCTTGGAAAGCGCGCCAAGCCTCGAAAGACTGCTGATTCTTGATTTTGCTGCAACAGAGAGCAGGAAAGGGGCATAGCAATGTATTTTCACAAATGTATGCATGCCTCGATCCTCGTGCCACCAATCACGCATCTCGATGCATGATGGCCGAGGAGTCGATTTGCACAATTCAATATGGAATGAATGCACATGAAAACACAACAAAACCTAACTCTATCATGGATGATCCGGAGTGTCGGTGACTAGGGAATTGAGACATGTTCCGTCACTCGGAGTACGGAACGTACCTCGTTTCCCGTGCTCGGGCTAACTCCTATCCCGAACACAATGCAATGTGCATGATATGCATGAAATGCAACTAAGATACATCCTAACATGCAATATGCTATGAAATGGCATACACGATGCACGAGATAATATGGCATACACAATGCACTAATATACAACCTAGCATACACAATGCTATGGAATGAAATGACATACGCAATGCATAATAGACTTATACTAACATGAGTGGACCTCAGCCACACTCACACAAGAGGCCATTAGATGAAAACGAGACCACTCGAGATGCGTGCACGCGTGCACGCAAACCGAGGACCGAACCTACGGCACGGATGCCACTCTAACATGACATGGCAAAACGTGAAAAATGGTATACTAACATGCAAATTTCAGAGGCAAAATGAGATGCAAAACAGCCCCGAAACATGGCAAAGTGGTACCCGATGCATGGGACGAGTCCCGAAACATGAAATTTGGTGCATGAAATGGCCTATAGCTATGCAATGCAAGCATAATTTGAATATGAAGTGTAAATACAGAAGCAAGGAAGCCCCAAAACAAGCATGTTTACAGTTTAAATCAAGGCCAAACAGTGAGCATAAATGGGGCTAAGCTAGCATACAAAAATGGCCCCGAAAGTAAGAGATTGAAGCAACTCACAGATGCTGGCCCGAAAAGAGAAGGGGCCTTCTACAATATTGAAGAGGGACCAAAAATATGATGTTTTACAGTTTATGAAAAACCCCAAAAACAGATACAAGTATGCTCAAAATGCCATGCAAAGTAAGGGCCAAAATAGAGATAAAGAAGCAACTGATACATGATGGCCTCAAACAGGTAGGGGCCCTTAAACAATGTTGAAAAGGGACCCAAAATATGACTTTTTACAGTTGATGGCCGAGCCCAAAACAGTGTACAACTATGCTCAAAATGCAATGCAAGATATGGTCTAAAAGAGAGGCTACAACACAAAGTATACAAATGATGCTCCAAACAGCAGTAGACCCTTCATGAAACATGGAGAGGGGGTGAAAACAAGGCCATTTTCATTTCGGACCAAGGTCCAAAAACAGAAGCAAAATAGGCTAATAAATCATGCAAAAATGGGACCAAAAGATGGATATCAAAGCAAGTGATACATGGAGGCTCCAAACAGTGATGAGCCCTTCAACAATGTTGAAGAAGGGCTCAAAATAAGCAACTTCACAGTTTACTACATGCTTCAAAACAGATTACATATAGGCCAAAAACAACATGTAAGGAAATGGCCTATAAGAGGGATAATGAAGTAAGTACCAAATGGGGGCCTCAAACAGTGAGAGGCCCTTAATGAAAGGTGGAATAGAGCTCAAAAAAATATCACTTTCAGTTATGGCCGGAGCTCAAAAGTACAAGCAAGAAGGGCTAAGAAATAATGCAAGAATGAGCTCAAAAGAGGGAGAAATCAACTCACCCTTGAAGACCAACTCTTTGCTGCCTCTTGGACCAAGAAATGCTGCCTCTTAGCCTCTGAGAAGACCCTCCTAGCTGCTGGAATGGAGTGGTGGTGTGGTGCTAGGTGGTGGTGAAGAAATGGTGTAGAAACTTAGGAGGTTTTGAGGCTTGGAAGTGTAGAAGGCTAGAGATACAATGCAAGGGGCTCAAAGGTGTTTTTTCCAACCCCAAAAACCAGAGCTGGAGGCTGGTTATATAGGTCAAAGAGGGGGAGAAAGAGGGGGAAAAAAGGAGGGAAAATCCCTCCAAGTTTCCCTCCAAAAAAAGTCCCCCCGGATGCAGAATCTAGGGGGAAAAAAAGTGTATATTTGAAGTGAACAGGATGCAAGGAAGCTGGCCGGCCAGTTTGCTAGGGTTTGGGTGGCCGGCCGGCCCTCCCCATGGCCGGCCGGCCAAGGGTCAAAAGGGTCAAGTGTGGTTAGTGACCGGCCACCACAGATTGGTGGCCTCCCATGTATCCTCAACACAACCCTGTGGTTGAAAATTGGCAACTGTGAACCAGGAGAGAGAACAACCCATTTTTCAAAGGGGTTCAAAAGGGTCCAATGGAATTACTGGCCGGCCACCACATATTGGTGGCCTCTCAGATGTGTACATCACAAATATGGGGGTTAGGGTTGAGGAAAGTGGCCCAAGGGTGGTCAACATTGGCTTTGAAGTGAGAAAAACGGGCGTCGGAGGGCGAAAATGGAATAGAACTGGTTGCTAGAACAATTAGTGGCCTCCCACCCTTCTACGACCTTCCTGGTGATGAAACAGAGGTCCCTGCCAAAAATGAACGAAAACCGATGCAAAATGAAGGTTCGGGGGCCGAAACGCGCAGTCCGAGGCCCCGAAAACCGACTGTTAGGCACCGGGAGTGGTGTTCGACCACGAAGTTGGTCTCTCGGACCACAGTGTCCCTCGAAAGGGAGGAAATAAGATGTATGCCAAGAACCGGGGCAAACGGAGGTGGTTAGGCGGTCCCGAACCGAGGCACTCGGCCTGACAGCTCCGAAAACCAGGAACCGGGCTCCGAAATGGCCAAAATGGCCTACGACCATGAAATGTAGCCCACGGCCACTGAGAGATAGTCTACGAGACCTCTCCCTCCCTTTGGAAAGAGAAACAAAGAAAACCGAGTCTGGTTCGCAAACCGAGGCAAGGCACAGAAAAGCCTAGAAGTCCGGAGGCAGGGCTCATAGCCGGGACTCCGCAACCTCAGAACGAGCACAATATGCAACATCACCGAGCGCTCAATCGGTGACGTCTGAGTCTTAAGGTCGGTCAAAAATGGGGTGTCTACAGTTGCCCCTCTTTGACAGAACTTGGAAGTCAAGAAGTGACGGGAGTGAATGTCATAGCCCAGAGACGACCCATTTTTGACAAGGCCGAAGACTTAGACAATCATACAAGATACACAGAGATATGCCCGCAGGCGGGGGCAAAATGCAAATGATGTGCACAAGGTCAGATGTAACTTGATGATCATGCAAGTGCAGCAAGCTGTAATGAAGCAAATATTCGCAAACAGATGCAACAGTTTTAAGCAAGAATGCAAAGCAACAACTACATTTTATGCAGTTAGGAATGCAGAGAATTATTCAATTCTCGTCGCGTCTCACACGGAGAAGATACGATACCTGCGCGATTCGTCTGGTCGCACCAGCTTCAAATGAACCGTACATACAATATCGTGCCTGCAAAAGAGAGAAATTCAACAAGCACAACATACTAACAACATATGTTCAATGCGATACCGAAAGTTCGACAAACGCGGTGTTGATGGGTGAGTGCATCGCAATGCGAGAAAGGAGTGCGCGTGATAACGCGAGCTTAAGCACAGAGGCATGGTAATATCAAGAAAACGTGCATGACAATGCAAGTATGTTCATGAGAATGCAAGTTAGATGCACAACAATGCAGAACAATCGCAAATTCGGACGCGTGTTTGTCACAAAACGACGAGCAAGGAAATGCGCGTTTCGGCGAGGGTGACTCGATCGCGGCCTCCGGTTCACCTCCCGGGGGGGTTACAATATGTTCAAAAAGGATGCACCTTGATTTTGATGAGTAATGATGAGACACATGTCTGAAGTTTGAAGCTGAAGTTCCGGCAGAGCGATTTCGCGACAGAACGTGCACTTCTCTTGTACTTTTTCAGGTCTCGGGGACTCCAATCTTCCCCAAAATTTGCAGAGAGCTTGGGACCCACCTAGGGATCACCACCGGCCAGTTTTATTCCCCATTGGAGGCCACCGGCTAGTTTTCAAAAAGAGGATGGCCGGCCAGCCAGAAAAAGTGGCCGGCCGGCCACTTGTCCAAAACCGCGGGCATTTTGGTCTTTTCACCTTCTTTTCTTTAAATTCACTCACCCAAACACTTTGAGCTCACAACTTCAACTCCGAAATCACCTCCTCTAGCCTCCCAAACCATTTTCCTCCTCAGATCCGAGCTCTATACGCGTTTTCCAATGCCCCACGCAAGTTGTTTTCGCGAAAACATTCAGTTTTAAGCACTTTGAACCGATTAAATTTTGATTTCGGTGCTTCTTTTCTCATTTTCTCCACTTGAGGTGAGTTTATCTCAACATTTGGAAGATTTTTTCGGGAGTTGACTTTTGTTGACTTTTTTATTTCCGGGAGTTGACTTTTGTTGACTTTTCTGATTTTTGCTCATTTTTGCTCATTTTTGCAGGTTTTCTGAAATGGCCGGTCATTTTCCTCACGGTAGAGGTCCTGCGGATGCCGGAGGTGATCCCGATATCATGGCTCTACCTCCGAGGATTCGACCCTTCATACCCGAGAGGTATGCCCCACCAGCACACATTCTTCCGCGAGCTGTTTTCCATCATTTCACTGACTTTGATGAGCGAGCGCCCGGGGATCTCCTTCTGCGGGAGCCAGAGTATCACCTCTCTCATGAGGCACGGGAGGTATTTACTTCGTTTTTTATCTTTTCTGCAACGTACTCTTCATTTTTCGTGCATTCTTGTTTACATTCTGAACACACGGTTCAATCACTTGAATTTCTGAACACTCACCCCATAAAATGATTGTGAACACACGACACACATTGGTTAAGAATTGAACACGCAGCCTAAACACTGATTTTCTGAACACATAGCTCAAATTGAAGGTGAACACATGGCACACACTGATTGAGAGTTGAACACGCAGCCCAAACACTGATTTTCTGAACACGCAGTTCGAATTGAAGGTGAACACACGGCATATACTGATTGAGAGTTGAACACGCAGCCCAAACACTGATTTTCTGAACACACAGTTCGAATTGAAGGTGAACACACGGCACACACTGATTGAGAGTTGAACACGCAGCCCAAACACTGATTTTCTGAACACACAGTTCAAATTGAAGGTGAACACACGGCACACACTGATTGAGAGTTGAACACGCAGCCCAAACACTAATTTTCTGAACACACAGCCCAATTTGAAGGTGAACACACGGCACACACTGATTGAAAGTTGAACACGCAGCCCAAACACTAATTTTCTGAACACACACTTCGAATTGAAGGTGAACACACGGCACACACTGATTAAGAGTTGAACACGCAGCCCAAACACTAATTTTTTGAACACACAGCTGTAGACACCCCATTTTGACCGGCCCTAAGACTTGGGCCTTTTAGTTTAACCACCCTCACCAGAAAAATCAAATTGAAATTTCAAATTCCAAACCTCACCCATTTTGGCCATCACTAATATCTTGATAATTTGTAGTGTTTTATAATTTTATATGTGTGTATTAAATTAGGTGTGTGCATATCTTTTAAGTGTGTTTTATAATTGATTAAAACAAAAGAAAATAAAAAAAATAAAAATAAAAAAAAAAAAAATGATGATGATGTTGGGTTGAGAATAATGTTGTGGGTGGTATTCATGAGTGGATAAAACAAAAACAAAAAAAAAAGAAAAAGAAAATGTTTTGCTGGAGAGAGTGGAGAATAATTTGAGTGGGCGGGAATAAAAAAAAAGATATCATCTAAACCAACCACCCAACTTGATTTCTCTGGAGGGGGGCTGCTTTGGGTGTTAAAAAAATGTAAAAGAATGAAAAAAAAAAGGAGAGGAGAAGAATCAAGACAGCACAAAAGGAGGGGTGACACACACGATTTGGAGGGGAGGAGGGACCATGAATCAATCTCTCTCTAACACACCCATACACCATGGCCATCACACATGGCAGCCATCACTCACACCACTCACACATGCATACACATGATTGATAACACTCACCACCACCCCAGACGGAAGGAGACAGCACCTCTCACACGAGACACTACACTCTCTCTCCTCTCTCTCTAACATTCCATCTCTAACACTCACACACATCACATACTGGGACACTGATATACACCTCGCTGACAAAAAAACACACACGACACTCACACACAAGACACCCTTGAACACACACTATCACTAACACACACTCAACACACTCAAGACACACCAGTCCATCACACCATTCCTACACACCCAGCACACACAGAGATATACGGGTGAGGAAGGAGCACCACCAACCCACACCCACGACACTCTCACCCTGCACCTCACACACAGCAGCACCGAAGTCACTCTTGGCTCTCTCTCACTCAATCTCTCTCTCGGGTCTCTCTCCCTCCCTCCCTCACGGCTCCATTGCACCACCTCTAACACACACACAACACCCCCACACTGCCATAACACCACCACTGAACACCCTCTCACGGACAAACACACAACACAGACGGGAGAGAAGACAGACACTGCCACTCTCTCAAGCACGCCCGATACCCACACATGCACACACTTTCTGCCATAACACACACAAGACACACCCAGCAACACACACGGCACATACTCACACCACCACCGTGACACTCACACCCCCACACTGCCATAACACCACCACTGAACACCCTCTCACGGACAGACCACAGCATCACCACTACACAGCAGGCACACCCACGGCAGACCAAACATCGCTCTCTCTCTCTCTCTCTCCCTGTGTCTTGAATCTTCTTCCCTCCTGTGCCCTAGATCTCAAATACCTGTAATAGCAAGTTTTGCAGGTGTTTATTACTTAATAAACAAGTCCTGGTTCGAGATTCTGGATATTGTATAAGTTATTTTGGAGTCAAGCTGTTATGCATTAATTCCAGATGAAGACAGGTCAGGCGTGGCGTCTGAGCATGAAAGACATGCAGATGTTGCATGCGCCTCGCCACCGTGCCCACTTGAGGAAGCCAACATGGATCATTGTTTTGGTTTGATTGGTCAGTGTGTTTTTGATTTGTGCTTATGTTTATCCACCACAAAGCTCAGCTGCATGTTATGTGTTCTCTTCTAATGGGTGCAAAGGTTTTTCCCATTGGCTACCACCTGCTCCTACTAGGGAGTTTACTGATGACGAGATTGCCTCTCATGTTGTGATCAATGATATTTTGAGGATGCCTCCAGTTCAATCAAACAACCCTAAGATTGCTTTCCTGTTCTTGACACCAGGTTCATTACCTTTTGAGAAGCTGTGGGATATGTTTTTTTCATGGCCATGAGGGCAGATTCTCTGTCTATGTACATGCATCTAAAGACAAACCTGTACATTTTAGCCGTTACTTTATCAATCGAGAAATTCGGAGTGACAGGGTTGTGTGGGGAAAGATTTCAATGGTCGATGCAGAAAGGCGCCTGTTGGCAAATGCACTGAAAGACCCTGAGAACCAACACTTCATATTACTTTCTGATAGTTGTATTCCATTGCATGATTTTGACTATGTGTGCAACTATCTGATGTACACAAATATCAGCTGGATCAATGTGATTTTGGTGGGGTCTACATGGAAGATGTGTTTACATGGGCTAGATTGGATTGAAGATACATGAATGTTTGTTAGTTGCTGAATGGCTCGGGGTTTTAAAACTTTTATTTTTATTTTGAGTGTTTGTGAGGTTTTATTTTATTTTATGTTTCTCTCCTCTCTCCCTCATTCGGATCTGTAATAATTCAAGTATTGTAATAATCCCCCACCCCGCTTCTTTCTATCCCATTCTTTTACCGCTTTCCCTAACTGTGTGTATGTATATATCTTGACATATCATGCATATCCCTGCTTTACATCCATGATCCATGCATAAGATTCGGCTAAATTTGCATCTTCATGCTTTAATTGATTATCCCATGATTTTATGCGCTATCCCATGTTTTGCAATGTTTCACATGTCATATCTTAGAAGCCGAATCTTTAGTTGCATCTCATGAGTGAATTGCATTAGGATTCTGTATATAAGATCATGCATATTTTACTAACTTTTGTTTTGTACCTGTTCGAGGGACGTCGGTAAATCTGTGAGTTTTTATGCTTTAGCATTCCATTTGTGTGTGATTTTCTTATTATGTTTAGCATCCTACCATGTGGCTATTTGTTTAAATGATAAACTGTTTGAATGCCTGTGGATGAAGGCTTGTTGTTTGAATTGGAATAATTCAATAAATGTACGTCTTAAGCCCACTTTGTCAAGTGGCAAATTCAAACCCTTTTCGACAAACAAATATGAAATTGAATTGTTCCAATTTGAGCAAACTAGTCTATACTTGTATGATTCACATAGTAAATTTTAGGATTTACTAAAATAATCAGAACATAAACATATAAAGAAAATAAAAGTCATATCATGGTTTAGTAGAGGCCGATCTTTTGATCGGGTGAGCGGGGGTGCTCATTATTGACCTTCCCCTCTCATACCTAAGGTTCCGAGCCAAGCATCCTCGGTTACGACGAACAGTGGCCTTGGCACCGAGTCATAGGTTTCCTAATTTTCCAAAATATTAGGTGGCGACTCTGAGATCTGATGACGCAGTCCATTTTTGACAAAATTGCAATAAAATGGATTTTCAATAAAAGTTGCCAAATCTGGACTCTCATCTATGTTTCACATTGCACTCATGAAACTTGAGATCAAAGAGATCTCGGGGGTCCGAACTGTTTAACGTGCGCGGGTACCCCCCGGGCATGTTACAACAGCCCAATTTGAAGGTGAACACACGGCACACACTGATTGAAAGTTGAACACGCAGCCCAAACACTGATTTTCTGAACACACAGTTCATTCACTTTACTTTGCACGCAGCCCATTCATTTGCGCATAGCTCATTCATTTTATTTGCACACAACTCATTCATTTGCACACAACTCATTCATTTTATTTGCGTGTATGCATTCTGAATGCAGGTGACTTCTCGCACTGTGCGGGGATACGGCTCCACCGTAGCTAGAGATTGGTACGCCGAACTTCCGAAGGCTGTCCGGGATTTGGTTGATTTGGCAGGGTTTGGGCCCTTCTGTGCTGGACTTTCTTGTTGTACTGCCAGGAGGACGTTGATGGCAGCTTTGGTGGAGAGATGGTGGGACACCACCAACTCCTTTCATTTTTCCGCCATAGGGGACCTGACTATGACCCCACTTGACTTTGCTGTGCTGACTGGCTTAGACGTGGGAGGTTGGCCCATCCCTTATGACAAGGATATGGGCCAGTGGGAGGCCGCTTGGACGTATTTGCTGGGGGCTCGCCCACCTGTTGATAGAGCTTCGGGGAGAGTCCGATACACTTGGTTCTCTTCCCATTTTCGGAGGGTGGAGATGGAGCCTAGGCCTCCTGAGGAGGCAGCACAGTATGCCCGTGGTTTTCTGATGTTCCTCTTCGGGACTACTTTGTTTGCCGACAGGGGGAACACTGTTGGGCTGTATCTGCTGAGCGCCTTGGTGGACCTATCACAGGTCAGACGGTATGACTGGGGTGGCGCCGGCCTGGCTACCCTTTACTGCTACATGAGCGCGACCTCCCGCGGACGGGGGGATTTACTCGGTGGTTATTGGAGAGCCTGGGAGGTACTTTCTGCCCTCTTGATTTACATTTCTGCTCCTCATTACTTGTATATTGCACACACGGCGCACTTTACACTTTGTATTTTGCCCTCAACACTTTGCATTTACATTTTGCACTATTTTCCACAGTTATGGGTCTATATGTATTTCCCGGTATTAGCTCCAGAGATGGTGGTGGCGGGGCCTCTCATGACTCCGTATTCACTGGTATTCGAGGGCCAGCACCGTCCAAGACCTCGAGAGTCTCTCCTTTATCTACGGCAGTATTTTGACACGGTCCGGTCGACGGAGGTAGTTCAGAACTCTCAGTTCTTTGTGTTTTCATCTTTGATTTGTCTTGTACCTTCCTGACTCTTGGTTGATTGGTTATCCGCAGATCACATGGGAGCCTTGGGCACCCTTAGGTGAGGGTCTCCGATACCAGTTTGCTGGAGGGCGGGGTGCCTCCCAGTATATGATCCTATTCGAGAGGCCGGTTGGTAGAGCCTGGTTTCTGGGGGAGCGCTTCTTGCGTCAGGTATGGGGCTATACTTTTCAGGACCCTCCCTCAGCACCCCCAGTCGAGATGCGGATTGCCGATAGACTCTCTTCCCGGGATGTTGTTAATGCTATGCTGGGTACTGATGCCTTGCTTCATCTTGAGGAGGGGGATTATGCTACTTATCGTCACATATACCTGATGCCTCCATTGACGGGAGTCCGCACTCCGGCAATGAGGCCTGCTAGTATGCCATCCTCGAGCCAGGCCCAGGCTCGGGCTGCAGACGCTCCTTCCACCAGCGGGGCTGGTACATCCATAGGTGGGCGCGGATTTATTCCCCCGATTCCTCCGACTTATCATCATCCTGGATGGCCGGATATGCCGACTGAGCTGATGGGGTGGCAGTATGGGACTACCTCTCCGATTCCGGTCCCGGTAGAGCCTCCAGTACCTGGCCACCGCTATGTCAGAGACCTCGACTCACCACCGGTATGTTTTACAGCTTTGATTCATCACTCAGATATTTGAACGTTCATTCCTTTACTGATACACTTGCCTTTGCATCTGCAGCCCCCTGTTGAGTACATGGATTAGGTGCTCGAGATGGTAGCCTCACTTGAGGGGATGGTCCTGCGGAGGGAGGCGCAGTTGTCCATCATGGGCTTCCAGGTACCCTTTAATTTTCCAGCATGGTACTTCCGTAGTTCTTTCGTATTTGCATCTGATGTACATGTTTTACCTGATGTATTCAAACTGCATTTTTCATTTTCAGATGCCTCCTGTATATGCTCAGCCGCATGCCGGGCCACCTGGGCCTTCTCGGGGAGCTGGGCCATCCAGGCCTTTTCAGGGAGCTGGGCCATCTGGGCCTTTTCGGGGAGCTGGGCCATCTGGGCCTTTTCGAGGAGCTGGGCCATCCAGGCCTTTTCGAGGAGCTCGAGGAGAGGGATCGTCTCGCAGACGCAGGGCACATATTATAGAGGCGGAGCCCGATGAGGATGAGGAGGAGGATGTTGCAGATCGTTAGTCAGAGACATCTGCTGACCGAGAGGAGGGCTCCGGTCTTGGCTCCGAGAGTGAAGGCGAGGCCGAGGGAGATCCTGAGGATGACAGCTCCGACTCGGACGGTGATGGGGATGCAGAGGCCATTCCGCAGAAGAGGATGAAAAGGGCCTCTTATTCCCGTTCTCGAGAGCATTGATGTTGCGGTTCCTTGTTTTATTTACCTTTGTACTAGTAGTTTGTAGCACATTGCATTTTGTTAGGCAGTTTTATTACTTTTGTAAAACTTGTGCCCTTTTGTTTGTGAAATGTTGTAATAAACGAAGCATGATGGAATGAAACAGCTTTTGAAAAAGTGTTGCACTTTAAACTCTTAGCATCACATCGCATTGTTTTGCACCATAATGAGATTGAATGAAAATATGCATTGTGCATTTGCCCAGTCAGGTAATGAACCGACGTAACAACTTAACTCACTAAGATATAACAAATATCGGCAAGTTTACAACTCGATAAGCAAAACACAACAATGTTGACGACTCAATAAATAAGACTCAAACAAAAAATGTTTACACAAAGAGTAACAATTCAAAACACGAAATACGAAAGCTCGACAAAACTTACAACTCGATAAGCGAAACAACAACTCGATAAGCAAAACAACAACTCAATAAGCAAAACAAATAACTCGGAAAAGTGTACTTCGGACGATCCGGGCAACGGAACGCATCCGGAACAGAGGAAAGTGGAGGCCTTCGACATACCCGATGCATGGAAATGCTTGAAACTTACTCCCGGAGGGTAAAACAGGACTGAAGGAACACAGCAGAGCATGGCCGGCCACTTTTGGGGGCCGGCCGGCCAATTTTGTGTAGGTGAGGGGAGAAATGTGGCTGGCCAGCTAGGAAAGGTGGCCGGCCGGCCACTTAATCCAGCAACCATCAGCTTTTTGACACGTGTCCCCCCGAATAGTGTTTTCTCCTCTTTAAAAGCTCCAACTTCGGGATTCATTCATTTCATCACTCCTTTGCACAAAAATGGAGGCATTTCTCGCAGAAAATCTCACATCTTGGATCTCTTCTTTAGATGGCTCGGAGAAGTTGGTTTCGGCTTGAATGCACTATTTACGCTGAGTCGTACTCCACTGCACCTTTCTTTCCTCCATGCCGCGGCATGGTTCTGGAACCCCGTGACACACGTCTTTAGTTTTGGCGGGCAAGAGGTATGTCCAACTTTTGAAGATTTTCAAGTTTTGATGGAGTCTGAACGTTCGGAAGAGATCTTGCCCCAGTTCCGCTTTGGCCACGCCCAAGCTCTAGGGCGGATGTGTGGACTTACTGCGCATGATGCCCGGTCTTTGATCTGTAATGGGGAACTGGATACCCTCGGTTTGATTCATTGCTTTTCTGGTGCCAGTAACCGCAGCGACCACCATTGGCAAGGTTTCCGGCAACATGCCCTCTGCTTGTGTATGCTATCTTACTCCTTGCTTGCCCCGGGCCTGGGTGGACCTGACATCCGTTTGATTGAAGTTGCTCAGGGCTTGAAGGAAGGGAAGAGCTGTATTGCTATGGCATTGGCCAAAACATTGATGGGCTTGGACGCTTTCCACCGCCAGGAGACGACTAAATTTGCGGGGAGTCCACTACTGCTGCAGGTAATGTTTCCCTCCCAATCTCGCATATGTATTTGCTCACATCACTCGGCCCTCAGCTCGGTTTTTCTCACAAAACCCTTGTCTCACTGTTTTCTCATCGCACATCTCTCTATTCTTTATTCTCTCATTTTTCATCCCTCCCCAGGTATGGTTGATGGATAAATTGCAGGTTGTGGACTCTTGCCCAGCCTATTCAGCTCGCGGCTACTTCTTTTGACAACGTCTGGTTGATGCGCTTGATGAGGGATGGTGGTTCACCTGGATGTGCAACTTGTCTGCTGACCGCATTGCTTGGCGCTGTCCTTGGCTCAACCTTCCGGCAATGAGCTACAATATGTTCCGGCAGACTGGGATCCAGTTGATTGGTCTGACCCACTGTGTGTTCTACTTTCCGTTCCGACTCCTGCGCCAGTTTGGTCATGATCAGACTTGCCCGCCAGAGGGGCTTGACTACCCAGCCGCTTTCCCGGTCCGAGGCGCACAGCTTGCCCGACACGCTACGGCATGAAGGACTAGAGAGCTCCTGGCCCCCGCTCCTACTTTCAGTTGTTCTTTGTCTGACGAGTGCTGGGATTGGCTCAATGAAGAGACACAGATTGGGCCTAGCTTGGCATCAGAGGCTTCGACTAGCTCTGGAAGGGGGCGCAGGGACACCTGACTTGACCATGCCTCGGATTTATTGCTTTATTAGTACTTTCAAGTTTTCTCTATGAGTGTAAAAAAAAGCAACTTCAATTGTATGCAAGAGCAGGAAAACCCTGTTTTGAAATCAATGAAATTGAAGGTTGTGGTACTGAAAATTTTCCGCTTTGGTCTAAAAATGGTCTTAGTCGTAAAAAGATTAATTTGAACAAAGTCGACTTTTATTAAAACATTCCAAAACTATTTTCGATATGGATCAGAACTGGACACGCCTGAGATCTGTCACTGAGATGCACAATCCCGGATCCTAGCAACTGGAAAGTTGCCCCTAGTTTGAATAGCGCCGCGGCACTCTGTGGCAACGGAAAGTTGCCCCTAGTCTGAATAGCACTATACAGGAGATCGCGATAAATGCTGATGAACAAAGATGACTGAGATGATCAAAATGGACAAAGTTGATCGGGGAAAAGTTTATGGCTGAACTTCAGGATGAAGCTGCCTACGTATCCCAAAGATGGGAATCAAGCCTTACGTAGTTCAAGCTCGGGTTCGCTCGGGTATTTTTACTCTCCTTTTGCGCTCTAACTTTTGCCAAGGCCGCCCTTTGCGGGTTTTCAACAACCTTGCGAGCTCAGTTTTTATAATTTCAAATTTTCTGTGCTCTGAGTTTTGCCTAGGTCGCCCTTTCGGGTTTTCGGCCTAGCGAGCCTCTCAAGGGTAATTTTCTTCAACTTGTCCATATTGATGGTTTGTGAGAACTCCAAGCCATCTAGATCCATCAGAACCACAGCTCCACCTGACCAGATTGACTTGATGATGTAGGGACCAGTCCAATTGGGTCTGAACTTGCCCCTTGGGTCGTGGATGGGAGCTCGGTTGTCCTTGAGCACCAAATCTCCTTCTTTTAAGTTCCTGGACTTAACCTTCTTGTTGAAAGCCGGGCAATTCTGCGTTGATAACCTTGAATGTGGTACAGTGCTTTCAGCCTTCTCTCATCAAAGAGCATGAGTTCCTTAAATTTGCTTTGCTGCCAATCCGCTTCGGCTATTTGACACTTAGCTAGTACCCGCAATGACGGGACCTCAATCTCAATAGGTAGAACGGCCTCCATCCCATAAACTAGAGAATACGGAGTCGCCCCAGTAGAAGTTCTGATCGAAGTCCGGTAGCCCCATAGAGCAAACGGCAGCTTATTTGGCCAGTCCCGATAGGTTTCCACCATCTTCTGTAGTATGTGCTTGATATTCTTGTTGGCGGCCTCAACCGCTCCGTTGGTCTGCGGCCGATAGGTAGACGACTTATGAAAAGCCACATTGTATTTCTCCAACAAGTCAATCAGCTCCTTCTTGAAGTGGGAACCGTTGTCTGAAATTATTTCATTTGGGACTCCGTAGCGACAGATGATGTTGTTTCTGATAAATTTTGCGACGTGCGAAGCCTTCAACACCGCATAAGATTGGGCCTCGACCCACTTTGTGAAATAATCTATCGCTACCAAGATGAACTCATGCCCATTTGACCCCTTCGGCGTGACAGCTCTGATTACATCAATTCCCCAGACTGAAAATGCCATGGCGAAGTCATGTTGTACAGCTTAGACGGCGGAATGTTCATGCGATTTGCATGAATCTGACATTTGTGGCATCGCGGACAAAACCGATACAATCCTCCTCCATGGTGGACCAGTAATAACCCTGTCTGAGGATCTTTCGTGCAGCATTACCCCATTCATGTGCGCGCCACATTCTCCTCCGTGGATGGCTTCCATCAGACGCTTTGACTCTTCGGCATCAACACACAGTTTTGCATTCCAGATGACCCCTTTTATACAGTTTACCCCCCCAGATGATGAACTGAACGGCCATTCTTCTGATTGCCCTTTTGTCTTTGGCATTTACCCCTAGCGGGTATGCTTCTTTCTCCAAGAAGTTCTAGATGTCGTAATACCAGGGGTTTTCGTCCTGAACTTCATCTATAGCGGCAATCGACTCGTAGGCAGGTGCAAATTTCTGGTCGATGATGACTGGACGCATCCGGACTCCACACGGGATGTCTATCATGGAAGATAGAGTTGCTAAAGAATCTGCGAACCTGTTGTTCTCTCTTAGTAGATGAGTAAAACTTAGCTTCTCAAACCGAGGAATCAGCAAGTCCAAGGTCTAGTGATACATCATCATCTTTTTCTCTTTCACTTTCCAGTCTCCTTTAGCTTGAGACACAACAAGGTTCGAGTCCCCAATGACGTCCAACCGTCTTGCCCCTAGTTCCAGGGCTGCTTCTAGACCGGCAATGCACGCCTCATATTCTGCTTCGTTGTTCGAGACTTTGAATCAGAGTTTGAAGGCTAAAGGGATACGGGAATTGTCGGGTGCTATCAGCAACACTCCTATCCCATACCCGTATTGATTTGACGCTCCGTCAAAGTATATCGTCCAAGTTTCGTCGTCGATGGCAAAATGGCTCATCTGGGAATAAGTACTCGACTGCTTCACCCCTTCCACTGGATGGTCGGCTAAGAACTCTGCCACTGCTCTTCCATTGACCGACTTGCGTGTTACATACTTTAGATCAAATTCGGAGAGCAACAGCAACCAACGAGCTAGCCTACCCGTAAGTGCTGGTTTCTCGAAAAGATATTGATGGGATCAAGTCGTTAACCAACATTACAGAGTGAGCTAACAGGTAGTGCTGCAGCTTCCTGGTAGCCCATACCAAAGCTAAGCAAGCCTTCTCCAGCGGAGTGTAGCGGGTTTCGTACTCTAGCATCTTCTTGCTTAAATAGTAGATGGCTTTGTCCACCTTGTCTTCTGATTCTTGTGCAAGCATGCAGCCCATTGTAGTTTTAGTTACTGACAGATACAAAATCAACGGTTTCCCTGGTTCTGGCGGTGACAATACGGGCGGGTTCTGTAAATACTCTTTAATCTATTCAAATGCAGCCTGACATCGGCCGTCCCATTGGAACTTCTTGCCTTTCTTCAGGAGACCAAAAAGTGGTTCACAAGTCAAGGTTAATTTCGAGATAGACCATCTTATGAATTGCACTTTACCCAGAAAGCCTCGCACCTCCTTTTCAGTCCTTGGTGGGGGCATTTCTAGGATGGCCTTGATTTTGGAAGGGTCGACTTCGATGCCTCTCTGTGTAATCAGAAACCCTAGCATTTTTCCCGCTGTAACACCGAATGTACATTTTTGAGGGTTTAGCCGCAACCGGAATTCCCTGATCCTTTGAAAAAACTTGTGCAAGGCGGTGTAGTGGCCCTCTCTTTCTTTGGACTTGACAATCATGTCGTCCACGTACACCTCAACCTCTTTGTGGATCATGTCGTGTAATATTGTAGTTGCGGCCCGTTGATAAGTAGCTCCAGCGTTCTTCAACCCAAACGGCATGACTCTATAGCAGTATGTCCCCCACGGGTGGTGGTGAATGCAGTTTTTCCCGGTCTTCCGGCGCATCACTATCTGGTTGTAGCCTGAGAAGCCATCCATAAATGAGAGCAAAGCATGCCCTGCTGTGAAATCCACCAACTCATCGATATGTGGCAAGGGAAAGTCGTCCTTCGGACTAGCTCTGTTCAAATCCCTGAAGTCCACACATACCCGGATCCTACCATCTTTCTTCGGTACTGGAACAATGTTGGCCAACCAAGTCGGGTATTCGGATACCAGCAGGAAGCCTGCGTCGATTTGCTTGGTGACCTCTTCCTTGATCTTGAGAGCCCAGTCCGGGCGGATCATCCTGAGTTTCTGTTTGACAGGTCGGGCTTCAGGGTCAAGGGGGATCCGATGCTGTACAATCTCAGGATTGATTCCAGGCATGTCTTCGTAGGACCACGCGAAAACATCTTTGAAATCTTTTAATAAAGCAACTAAGCGCTCGCGTTCCTCCGAAGAACAACGTGGACCCGATCTGGACCAGCCGCGGGTCTCCTCAGTACCAATGTTCACGGTAGTGATTTCATCCATTAAAGGTTTGACAAATCTTTCCTGCTCTTGCTCAATTAAACGTTGCAAAACCGGAGGAACTTCGTCCTCGTCGTTTTTATCAAAGTTTTGAAAGTCTGAATTAATGCAATAAATCAAGGGCACAGAAAAGTACTCAGAAACCACAGTCACCTGATTATCATTAAGCACATCCAAATCGTCCGATTCATTTACAACAGACTCAAATGAAAAGGAAAAAGACGACCTAGACAGGACTGTGGTATCCGGTTTATCATCCCCAGGATTACCAGATTCAGACTCAGTCGAGCTGGAACCTGATTCCGACTCACAAGACTCAGTGGAATCAGATTCCGGCTCACTACCTGACCTGGCGTTGCTGGACAAAAATCCTTCCTCGTATTGCCAAGTGAGAGAGGGTGCGATAGATGCATCCAAGATAGTTGCTGGCAGGCTCGCAGCCGTTTCATCCCCAATCATGGAAACCGAGAAGTTATCCCCTAAGCACTTATGGTCGATCGGAGGATCTGAGAGTAGACTTGCCAGTGCTACCCCCATTTCAATTTCAGCGCCCTCGGCATCCCCTGCTTTATACTGCTTAACCTCAGCTGATGGGTCTGTCTGCTCTGTGGCAACGTCATCCCCGGATAGTTGCAGGTCGAAGAAGATCTCGAAACTTGGCACGCACTTCTTCTCCGCGTTTAGCCACGGCTCTGGGAAGCCGCAAAATGGAAAGTCTTCCCCCTCCCGGACAAAGCGTCCGTTCAGGGTACCCTAGATGGGCCTATGCATTAATTCAAAAGGCTTCCCAGCCTTCTTCGCTTTTGGCTTCTTCTGGCCATTTCTTTTCCCTTCCTCACCCAGTCCTCTTTGGTGGGCAGATAACCCAGCAAAGTATGAGGGTTATGTGGCACTTCGGCCAATGCTGCGACGCCTTTTCGGCCGCTCCT
>JAPPVO010006811.1:0-24084 GCA_030407325.1 Camellia japonica | reverse complement strand
TTTTTCCTTTCTTCCTTGGTTTTCTTTCTTGCCTGGTTTTCTTACAGAACGAAGAAGAAGAAGAAGAAGAAGGGAGAAGAAGAGAAGGGAGGAGGAGGAGGAGGAGGGAGGGGAGGAGGAGGAGGAGGGAGGGGAGGG
This sequence comes from Camellia japonica, assembly GCA_030407325.1. Lineage (NCBI taxonomy): Eukaryota > Viridiplantae > Streptophyta > Magnoliopsida > Ericales > Theaceae > Camellia > Camellia japonica. Next base: position 23,946 of record JAPPVO010006811.1, on the reverse strand, counting down.
GGCCATAAAAACCGGGGCTGGAGGTGGGGGAGGGAGGGGAGGGGAGGGGAGGGGAGGGGACGGGGCTGCGACGGCGGGGCTGGAGGAGGAAGGCGAGGACGACGGCGGGGCTGGGACGGCGGGACTGGGCTGCGACGAGGACGACCCACGGCGGGCAGACGACCCACGGCGAGGAGGAGGAAGGCGAGGACGGCGGCAGACGACCCTCTCCTCTCTCAGACGACCCTCTCCTCTCTCTTTCTCCCTCTCCCTCTCCCTCTCTTCCTCTCTTGATTTCGAGCCAAAATTCGAGCCTCAAATTCGAGCACTCGATCATTATCGTTTCCTTGAAGAAATTGCCTAGACTAGTTGTTGAAGAAAAACGTGGGAGACTGCCATGATGTTGAGAGAGTGGCAGCGTGGGTAATTGCTTGAAGGCAAAAGGAAATTAGCTGGACAAACACCTATGAATAGCTTGGACAAAGGAGAGAAAATGAGACCTTCAATCCAATTCACAACACTGAAATCATAGGAGTAGTGCAATAAATGTAATTAAGAGTAGGAGTACCAGTTAGCTCCAGTTCGTGTAACCTATTTTAGACCTGTCGATTGTAATATTTAATACTTGTAATTTGATTATTGTAATTAAGTGATAAATTTAAGAATTATTAATCAAAGTTTTAGTTCATTTTTTATGTTGTTTCTTCATGTTATAACCTCTAAAGAAATCTTTAAAACTGTCAAGATAAAGACATTCAACAACAATTACTTGATCTTGTGTGTACAAATCAGATTTTTGCTAACAAAGTGATAATTTCTTTAAAAATAATTAGTAGTAGTTTTTCAAATATGTAGATTGTTTATAAAAGTATTATTAGTTATAGAGAAATAAAGTTTTTAATAGTTATTTTTATTTTTTATTTTTTTTGTAAAATGCTACAACCCATTAGGTTGATTATTTTTTTTTTCCTACTCGCCTACTTTTTATTGTGGAAGAAAATATATGGGAGTAGCTTCCCTCCAGTCTTAAATCGGATTAGAGAGTATTGTTGAGCCCCTGGGAGTCTACCACGGGTCTTATTTTAATAATCCGAACCGTTAAATGTGTAGGTGAGTGTTTGGGAAGTGAGTTTTTTTATAATTTTTTTTAGTTATAAGATATTATTGGAGAAATTTTTTTTTGTGTTTAGAAAGATAGTTGAATTTTTTTGTGGTTGGATGTGATATTTGTGAGAGAAAAAGTGAAATGACTATGGGGTTTGATGTGATATTTTGTTTGGATTTGTTTTTTTGGCTTTGTAACCAATTTGTCTTTTAGTGAAAAAAACCCAAAAAAAACCAAAAAACAAACTTCCCAAACACTGCCTAGAACTCGTCGAGTACTATATGCCTTTAAAAAATCACGTTAATTAGAGATCGATAGCTATCTCATCAAATCAGTTTTCTGTCAACCGTTAATTTGTTCACCGTCTATTTTTTTATATACAAAACTGATTTAATCACATAACTATCGCTATTCGATCAACGTGATTTTTTACAGGCATATAGTACTCAACGAGTTCTACATATTGATCTGTTCAGATTATCGAAATAGGACACGTGGTGGACTCTTACGGGCACAACAGTATCCTCCAATTTCTCCCAAAATATATTATGTGAAATGATGATACTATGTTAGGTAATATTATTGCGAATAAAAAGTCATACATAGGCCCGTTTGGTAGAGTTGTGGGACAGTGATTATAGCTTATAACTTAACAGCTTATAGCTATGAACATAAGCTGATTTTTGACTTATAAATTAAGCTTCTCCTCCCCCACTTAAAGAATAAGTTGATTTTTGATTTACAAAAAGCTATAAGCTGTATTGTTAAGCTGAACCAAACACATTAAAATAGTTTAAATTAAGCTAAAAATTAAAATAAGCTAAAAATAAGTTCTACCAAACAGAGCCATAGATTAGGTGGACAAAACTTATTTTTCATTGATCCAATAATTGTGATTGATCCCTATTGTAAAATTTTTTTAAAAACAAATTAATTGTAAAATAAAATTACTTTTTAATATCTGTATTTTTGGAAAGAACAACGGTAGGCCTCGTTAACTCAGTAGGTACCCTTTTATTAGGGCAATGCTACCGACCCCCACTGATGTGTCGGCACGTGATTGGCTGAAATTTAAAAAAAAAAAAAACTATTTTTTTTTCACCAATCAGGAAAGACCCAGCTGGGAGTCTAAGTCATTTTTGCTTTTATTAATGGCTGATGTGGAATGAGGAGAAATATAAAAAGTGCAAAGTTGAATTTGGGTTGATCTCGAATGACATAAATTTTATTTTATCGGTTGTCGGGTTGGTTATTTGGTCAGTCATTCGAAGAAAAAGACTAACCGTCACGATTGGTAGAGTAAAAATTGAGATAGACAAGTGTTTTGAGATCTTCTCCTTCAATTTCTCCTTACCTCCCTTCTTATAACGGTACATATGCATTTTGAATTAATTTAATAATTTATATTTAATTATTTAAAAATAATAAAATAATAAAACAAATTCAAATTTATTTTTTTGATCCAAATCTAAACCATCAGATCAATTCAAAATATATCTTCACCATTACAGGTAGGAAGGCAAAGAGTGAACACAAGAAGGGGATCTCAACTCATTTTATCTTACGTCGTCCGGCCGATCAATTAGAACCAAATTTGAATCAGTTGCATGAAGAATTTCTGAAATAAAAAATTAATTTAAATTATAAAGTCATGGGATGCCCGTGTAGATGTCTTTCCCAATCCACACGCAAAATTTGAGAGAGAGAGTGAGAGGGAGGAATGGAGACGATAGCAATGGCGGAGAAGAGTTTTGTGTATGAACAGCCTGACTCTGTTATCATCAGAGCCATGCCTCTGATAACCCTTTTCGCACTCTCATTCTTGGGTTTCTCAGAAATCATCGGCAAACACCTTCAGTATTCCAAGTTCTGGAATGTTAATAGCAATTCTCAGTCCATGTCCAAGAAGCAGCAGAAGCAGATCAAGCTCTCCAGCAAAACCGGCATGCTCATGTTCTATGCTCCTGCCTTCCTCGCCGGAGCAGCTTCCTTCTTCCTCTTCCCAGATGGTGGACTCAGGTTTCTTCTACTCAAATTGTCTCTAACCATCCATTTCTTCAAGAGGGACTTCGAGGTAAATCCCATGTCCCTTCTTTTTCTTTTTCTTTTTGTCTTTCTTTTTTTTTTTTTAACTGACTGGTGGGCCTGTTTACCCTCATCTCAACTAATCTAAGGACCGCGCAAATGTCACTCCACGTTGATCGAGCAAATCTTACGCAAAGCATTCCCTTCCATTTGCCTTATTAGTTCTCTTATAAATTGGATTTCAAAATGAAATTCCCTTTGGGTGTTTGGAATTAATTGGAATTGAAAGAAATTATTCCAACTTTTTTTATATTGATAGGACATAGTTGATCAGAAAAGTAGATAAACTTGCATACATAGTTCAGAAATTAGGGTAGAGCAAGGAAGTTCATGTTGTAGTAGATGATGACTTAACTTGTGGGACCTTTTTGATTTGTTATGTATACTAGGACACAGAAATTTGCTACATATAGATATAGATACACATGAAATTGTGTTCTATTGACTCTGGGTGTTCTAACCAAATTCTCTGAATATAGATATGTGTTTTTGGGTTTATGGATTTTATGGAAGAAAAATAGAAACTTGATGAATGAAAGGTAATCATAGAGAATTGGGTCTATAGTCATCAAATTCAAGGATTTTTGAAGTACGTACATACATATATATATATATATATATTTGATTTTTGAGGTACCAAATCCATTTTAATCTCATTCAGAACTCAAAAGCCCCCAAATAATTTTATTCCTTGCATGGGTTCGCAGATGGGAATTTGATAGAACTCTGGTAAGCAAGAAATGCAGAAGCTATTGCTTTGATGAACACAGCACCTTCCTGATTCCCACTCTATCTCCCAAATAGGCAAAAGTATCAATTTGGAGCTTCCAGTGGTTTAATGGAGCCCTAATTCCTTTCTTTCCTCTGGAAAAATGTCCACATCTTGAAGAAGCATGTCTCAAAACATTGGCATGCCTCTACTGAAATTTTTAAATTTCCTCATAAATGATTTTTAGATAGGATGATGGACCTTACATGTCAATTTCTATATTAAAAAAAATGGTAAATAAAATTAGTTTGTAATCTCATATACCCTTTCTTCAAAATAAAAACACAATTTCCTCAGTTCCATCCTTCTTTCCACCCTGCTACTGGTAATCACCACGAACACCACTATTCACTGCTCCATACCGTACACATCTCTTGCCTACCACAATTACCCAAAAGAGACTCTTCTCATATTTTCATACTATATCATTTAATTTTGTATTTCCCCGACAAATTTTGCTTGACTAACCCCATGCAGTGTTTGAGGCTTACGTGAGTTGGGTTTTTCACTTTTAGATGGCAAAAGGCTAACTAATTAAGAATTTTTCTTCCCTCTTCCGTTCATTTATTATTTCTATATATTTATCTCAGTTCTATTGATCTGCAAATAGACAAATTTGCCAATTTTCACACAATTAATAGTGTAGTGCCTCATTATATTGTAGGTTCTGTTTGTTCACAAATACAGCGGAGGCGTGGTTCTGGACTCAGCCATTCTTGTCTCGGTTGCCTATTTCATCTCAACTGCAAGCATGATATATGTCCAACACTTGACCGAAGGGTTTCCCGAGCCACTTATTGATCTGAAATATCTAGGGGTCGTTATATTTATAGTGGGAATCTCTGGAAACTTTTACCACCATTACCTTCTTTCCAAACTTAGGGAAAAGGGTGACAAAGGATATAAACTTCCCAAAGGAGGCCTCTTTGATCTGGTTATTTGCCCTCATTATCTCTTTGAAATTCTTGCATTTCTTGGAATTTTCTTGATCTCCCAAACACTGCTTTCATTCTCTTGTGCTTTGGGTTCAGCTTTGTACTTGGCTGCAAGGAGTTATGTCACTAGAAAATGGTATCTCTCAAAATTTGAAAATTTCCCCAAAGAAGTCCAGGCTTTGGTTCCTTATGTTTTCTAGATCTTTGGATGGGAGTGTGAAAATTATCTTGAAGTTGTAATTTTGTGCAAAGTAATGAAATGATTCCTTAGAGAAAGCAGGAGCTAATGGACACATCTGGCTGCCTGAAATCATTTTTTGAAGTTTTTTTTTTTTGGGGTTGTTGAAAGGAAATCTCTTCGGTGCACATCTACATGCATCTTGTTATACATTGTTACGATACTTTGTAGTTTGAAAATGACGCTCTAATGTCAAAACAATCAAACCTACTCAATCTGCTAATACAAACTACCCCCCATAAACCATCCATCACTCTGCCATTTGTCCGCCGAGGCCACCTACAGATCACTGGCAAAAACCAATGACAATAATTGGAGCAACAACGACTTCTCTTTACGTTTCTTCACTACCATCATCATCAATCCCACACCCTTCATTATCGTAAGCCCTCCCTTTTGGAGAGGGGAGAAGAGGAAGAGAGGATTGCTAGGGCCAAGCAACAAGAAAAGGAATATAATCTACTACTGAAAATGTTGTTAGGGTTCTTCCAATAATAACTTTAAATAAGAAGTTTCACTGAATTACTCCTACAGAATATAACTCATCTTGTTTGGTTTTGATAGATATTTTGACAAATTATTTTTTATTTTATTTTTTTCGTAATTTTTTTGTTTTCAATAATTTTTTAGGAGTTTTTAGTTTAAGGTCCTTAATATTAAGATTTTATAAGATAAATAATATGTAGTATTTTTATAATAGTTGGGGTCTTTAAATATTTTTACAAAGAAATTTCGACATGATATTTCAGCGTGTCATAGAGATGATCTGAAATTTCTCTAATAATCTTATTTGAAGGATCCTAACTAATTAAAAAATACATATTGAACCTCTCTTACTATCAAAAGTTGGAGCGGAATGTTTTACTAAATTTTTCATTTTTAAAGTATTTTAAGTAAATTTTTTATTTTTTAAATGCGCATAACTTAGATGTACCTAAAAAATAAAATACTTATAAAAATATATTTTAAAAATTCAATAAATACACAAGAATACAAAAATAAATTAAATTTTTGTATTTTTTTTTTTTGTGTTGTTGTATTTGGTGTATTTTTTTAAAAAATATTCTATAAATATTATATTTTTTAAGTGTATTTAGGTTAGATGCATTTAAAAAATAAAAAAAATTCTTAAAATATTAAAAATTTTGATTAAAAAATAAAAAATAAAAAATTCAATTTTTTTGAAACCAAACAAGGGGTCTAATACTAAAAAAGCCAGAATAAAGAGTAAAAAAAATGAAAATGAAAATTTTGGTTGTTTCTTGAAACAGTGTAAAATGGCCAATACCACTCTCCTCCAAAATTAAAAAAAAAAATGCTTGGGAGCACTAATTAGTGCTACTTTAGGTGTCAGTGGATCCCGCCAGAAATAATATGATGTTTTGGTCATGGAGTTGTATTTTTTTTTTTTTTCTATTTTTTTAATGCATTAGTGTTATTAGTGGTGGTGTTTTTAGTGGATGAATCATTGTTGATTAAAAAATAATATAATAAAATAAAACAAATAAAGAAGGACAACATCACATCACATCACATAGAAATTTGTGTAACCTTATTATCATAGAGAAATTTGATACCTCCACAAATTGAAGAATGAAAAGCACCAACATTTACTTGAAGACTGCAAGGAAAATAATGCAGAGTGATAACAGATCTCATGATCGAAAGAAGAACACGATTGAAAGAAGAGTGTAAAGGTACCTAAGACATTGACAGATGCAAGAATACAAGTATTTCTTAAAAAATAAGCTCCGCACACTATACTTGAAACAATTTTTCAGGAGATTAATAAAGATGCTAAAAGAGGAGAAAACAATGTCTTCACAGCATCACATTAAAAATTCAGCTCAGAACCATGAAACAGAGGAAGCAAATTCACATTTAGCATCATCATGTATTTTATTTTAAAGTATAAATGAAACAAATTTTTGCCGCCAAATAATCTCTGCAAGAACATAGTACTCTTTTAACTAGAAAATCTCCTTGAAAAGAATAAAGTTCATAAATGAACAAATGTGCAATGAAGAAGAAAGAAAAATGACAAATATCAAAGTAGCAAAAATAAACTCAAATAAAATGGAATATTTAAATGAAGATGAGCTTAAATCAACCTGCGATTATCAACAAAAGAATTTACATAATTGCGACACTTTGTCTCAATGTGATGCCTTACAGGGAACTTCAAAGATGGCTTAGAAAATGAAGTAGCTTCAGGAAACTTAAGAGGGCTTAGAAAATTAAGTGGCACCAAAATACTTACGAAGCATTTCCTTCGATGAATTATCTCCTCCATCATCAGACAACAGGTTAAGTAAAAAGGTCGCAGTGCTTGGGTCCACTGAGACACCTCTATCAGCCATTATGTGAAGAAGTTGCAATTCCTTCAATGTCTCATTGTTTTGTAGAAATCCATGAATGATTATATTATACGAGTAAAAATCTGGAGAGCATCCATTTTCTTCCATTTTCCTAAGCAATTCATGTGCTTCATCAAGTAGCCCTTCTTTACAAAGTCCATTGATCATTATATTATGTGTACTAACATTAGGTTTCAACCCTCTGGCAGAGAGATTCAAGTAGAGTTCCCTTGCATCATCAAGCTTCCCAGCTTTGCACATACCCTCAATTAGGTTACTGTATATCACAATATTAGTAGCTAGTCCAGTGTTTTCAAGCTTTTTAAACAATGCTACTGCCTCAAAAAGACGTTGGTTGTTGCATAGGCCATCCAGAAGAGCAGAGTAAGTAAAAAGATTAGGAATTTTGCCATGAGTTTGCATCTCATCAAGAAGCAAAAGTGCATCTCGAGGTTTTCTTGCCTGACACAAGCCACTAATAAGAGTGCTGTATGTCACAGTGTTTTTTTAAGACATTCCCTTGAATACTGTCATAGCTTCATCTATCCTTCTGCTCTTACAGTACCCATCAAGGTATTATAAGTGACAACATCAGGAGCACAATCAAGCATTTTCTTTGCCTCATCAACTTGGCCACACAGACAGTATCCATCCATTACAGCATTGTAAGTGACAACATTAGGCACCACACCTCTTTGGATCATCAATTCAACCACATATTGTGCTTCTTTGGCCATTCCTTCTTTACAAAGTGCATCAACTAAAATGGTAAAAGTTTGAACATTTGGCGAGACATTCTTACCAACCATTTCATTCAACAATCTTATAGCTTCTTTCCACTCAACTAAACAACATACACCTTGAATTAATGATGTGTAAGTGATGACATTTGGTGAAATGCATTTATCTATCATGTCCGAAAAGAGCTTGAAAGCCTCGGTTACTAGTCTGTCTTTGCAAAGGCGATTGATGACCGTGCTGTAATCCACTAGTCCAGGCTTAAAGCCTCCTATTTTCTCCATCTTTCCGAGCAAAACAATAGCACTACCAGTGTTTCCCGTTTTGCATAACCTATTTATTATAATGCTGAAAGTAAATTAATCGGGTTGGAACCCTTTCTCCACAATTTCATCAAAAAACTCAACTGCCGGAGCTATCTTAGCATCAAGACAAAACCCGTTGATAAGGGTATTGAAGGTTGTGGCGTTTGGTTCATAACCAAGTTTCACGATGTTGAGTTACAGAAACAATTAATCACGATGTTGAGTGTCACAAAATTAGAGAAATCCATTTTTCTAAAAAGAGAAATCACGGTGGAATAGTGCTTTGTTTTTGCAATTGAAGTTAGGCGTTTATTGAATTGCACAATCGACGGCAAAGGTCGCATTCGAAGCATGCGATCAAACTGGGTTAGGGCATCATCTTCGTCAAGGTTATCGAACCCGTATTTGAAGTGGTCTTTGACAGAGAATTTCAAGTGGGTTTGTGAATGAAACGAAGCAACATTGCGACAACAAAGACACACAACTGAGTTCGAAGGAGGAAAAGGGATAGAAGTGAAACTACCGTTGCGAAGAGTAGAAGCTTTTGCGATTTTCATCATCATCTCTACAAAAACTCCAGATCACCAATCCCCTCACCTTCATTATAGGGTGTTGGAAGGAGGCTTTTTGGGTTTTTTTTTTTTGGGGTAAAATAGTACTAAAAGATAAAATAGGTTAAAATTAATTAATAAGATAAAATATCACATTAAATTCATAATCATTTTACTTTTTCTCTCACAAATATCACATTCAACTATAAAAAAATCTACTCATCTTTCCAAACATAAAAATTTTAACCTATTAAACAGAAAAGATTTGTGACTCGAAAATCTTGGCCCCGAATGCCCCAAATCCGTGAAACGACGTCGTTTCACAATTTTAATTTTAATTTTTTTTTCTTCTTCTTCCTCGTGTCTGAACTCTGAAACGGGTGAGGGAGAAGGAGAGGGAGAGGGAGAGGGAGAGGGAGAGAGAGGGAGAGAGGGAGAGGGAGAGAGAGAGGGGAAGCAGAGAGGAGAGGGAGAAAGAGAGAGGAGAGGCGCCGCCGATCTGCCCCGCCGCAGCCCCGATCGTCGCAGCCTCCGACCACCGCCTCCGGCCCGCCTCCGCCTCCTCCTCCCTCCTCCTCCTCTTCCTTTCTTCCTCTTCCTCCTCTGATTTTCTTCGTCTTCTGAGAAAAAAAAAAAAAAAAAAAACGTCGAAAACGACGTCGTTTCTGATTCGGGGCTGATTCGGGGCAGCTCATTCGAGCTCCTAATCGCAATTGCCTATTAAAATAGTCAAAAACTAAAATAACCTATTAAAATAGCAACTTTCCAAACACCCACTATGTTTGGGTGATGAGGGTGAAAAAAAAAATGATTATTCTGTTTTGAGTTTTTAATTTTTTTGTATTTTTTAATGAATTTTTTTAATATTTAGATTATGTTTGGCAAAATAATTTTTTTGTTAAAAAGTCAAAAAATTTCTATAAATTGTCAAATTATTATCTATTTTTCTGCACATGTAAAAATCACTAAAAAAAAAGTCAATTATCAAACTAGCTAATAGCTATTAACATTCTAAAAAAAAAAAAAGCTATTAAATTAATTTTTTTTAATTTATAAATTTATTTAAATATTTAAAATTTTAGAATTTTAGGGTCTGTTTGGTAATGTTTACGTTTTCAGTTTATATTTACAAAAATTTTATAAACTGATTTTGTTTATTTTTTGAAAAACATAAACTACAAACGCGTTTGGTTTAGACAAAATGTTTAAAAAAATTTAAAAATATAAAAAAGAGTGAGAAATGGCAAGTGATGGTGGGTGGTGGATGAAGACGAGTGGTGGCAGCAGAAGACAATGGTGGAAAATGATGGCGGGTAGTGGTGGCGAAAGTCGGTGGTGGAAAGTGGCTGGTGGTGGCGGCGGAAGACGGTGGTAGAAAGTGGTGATGGGTGGGTGGATAGCGGGTGGTGGTGGTGGTGGGTGGGTGATGGTGGCAGGTGGTGGGTGTGGTGGCAGGTGGGTGGCAGGTGCGTGGTGGGTGATGGTGGTGATGGGTGGTGGTGGCGGGTGAGTGACAGGTAGCTGGTGGTGGGGGGTGGTGGTGGTAGGTGGCTGGTGAGTGGTGGTGGCGGGTGGTGGTGTGGGCGAGTGGATGGTAGTGGCGGGTGGTGGCGGCGGCGGCGGCGGTGGTGAGGGGTGGGTGGTGGTGCGGGTGATGGTGGTGGGTGGTGGGTGACGGTGGTGGGTGGTGGGTGGTAACGAGTAGGTGGTGGTGGCGGGTGGTGGTGGTAGTGGTAGGTGGGTGGCGGGTGGGTGGTGGGTGATGTGGTAGTGGTGGTGGTGGTGGTGGTGGTGAGTGGTGGTGGTGGTGGCAGGTGGTTGGTGGTTGGTGGTGGTGGGTGGTGGATGGTGGTAGCAAGTGAGTGGTGGTGGCGAGCGGGTGGATGGTAGTAGCGGGTGGTGGGTGGTGGTGGTGGTGGTGAGTGGGTGGCAGGTAGCTGGTGGGTGGTGGGTGACAGGTGGGTGGTGGTGGTGGCAGGTGGCATGTGGGTGGTGAGTGGTGGTGGCTAGTGGGTGGTAGTGGCAGGTGGGTGGTGGTGCAGGTGGGTGGTGAAAAAAAAAAAATTCAAAACTCAAAACGTAAACTTATTTTTTGAGTTTACATTTTTTGGCCAAATTTATAAACTGAGACCACTGATTTATAAATTAAAAATTTACCAAATAAGTTTTTATTTGAGTTTTTAAAATTTTTGTAAATATAAACTGAAAACTGAAAATGTAAGTGTTACCAAACGGCACCTTAGTATATATATATTTTAATTTATTGAATTATTTTTAAATTTCTTCAAAATACTTTGGAAGGGAAGTGAAAATATTTTTAAAAATTCACTCAAAATAAAAAATGATTTGAAAAATTTTAAAATTATTTATGAAAATTGAAACCAAACAAAGTAAATTAAAATATTACCGACTATTTTATAAATATTGTCTATTGTCTTTATTTAATATTAGAAACGTTAAAAAAAAATTGATTAAATCGAATTGATCTCTCATAATTGACTAAAATTTTTAATATATTTTTCATAAAATATAGTCTATTTCAATTTTAAAACTATTTTATACTAATACAAATCAAATCGAATCGAATGAAATAATATATTTAACGTATTTTTTTATTTTAATTTGTTAACTAATAAAAACACTTTTTACAATAAAAATTAAAATTCACATTTTTTCAATTAATTATAATATACTTTTGAATAATACTATATGTATCAATTAATGTACTAACTAATAATATAGCATAATTTTAAAAGTTTTGGGTATTTGTAATTTGTATAATATGTGGAGTAAAAATAATATCATACCACTAATTAGTACATTAATTAATACATGTAACACCCTACATACTTTTCGTAATAAATGTCTCGTCTACACCAAATTGACAAATCAAACCACAATATATGGTTTGTGTGATTTCAATTAACAAAATCAAAAAATTTAAGCCGGTGTCAAATAGAATAATTTTTCTTATTTTTTGGGTAAATTACACATACACCTCTCAAGGTTTATATTTAATACAAATTTATTTTTTAAAAAATTACACTTCACCCCTTATTAGATATTGTCTCTTAACGGAGGTAACAGAAAATAGACAATTACCTTAATGTCCTTCACTAAAATTATAAAATTATGCTATCCCCTATTACATTTCTAAGCTTACCCAACCAATTGATCTAACAATCACTCACAGGTAAATTATCAAAAACCTTACCTTTGCCATTATCCATGACAATAATACCAATGACACCACTGGCAATAATACCTTCGCCACTATCACTGAAAAACAGAGCAAACGAGGGAAAGATAAATCCATAATATTTATTCAATTGATGTGCATACTCTCACTACCAATAAATTTCAAGCATTTTCAATTCTGTTGAAAAAGGTCCCACTAACAAGCATTTTCAATTTTCAATTTTTTATTTTATTTTATTTGGTCACCATTTTTATTTGTGATGATACAGTTTGTTCCAGTGAATGGGCCAGACAGGTCCAAGCTCTTCAATGCCCACTACCAAATGATCAAGCCCATCGGATAACCTGCAAACAAGTCCAACGGGTTACGGGGTAGTCCCCCAGTGAACCCTCCAACGAGCAAGTTAGAAGGAAGAGTAGGGTGTAGAAAGAGATTAGAGATAGAAAGCTTAACCTTTTTCTTGTCTTCAACGTTTGCTTATATCCTTTGATAATCATTTCGCTGTCCCTGCTGACCTGCCCTCCTCGCCGAAAGTCTATGCCGTAGCTTACCTTGTTCAGGGTAAGGTGGTGCTGTTCCGACGGAGAGGTGTTGTCGTAATGAATGCTGTGATGGGTTGCATTAATGGTAATGTGCAGCGGCAATAACTTTGCAGATCTTTGTCTGCTGATGTGGCTTGTCCTTTGCCTGCCATATGTCTGAATGTCATTGGCTCTTTGTGTCATGTTGGATTTCAGCTGTTCTAGACTCCATCAGTTGGGTTATGTACTGGGCTCCAAGTAATGGGCTTGGGTTGTTTATAGTGGGCTATGGCCTTTATGGGCTTACCACGTCAGTAGTCCCCTATTCCCGAGTGCAGCTTTAGTCCAACGAAGGGAATACTAACGAAGAGAAGGAGGATGTTAGGGAATGGCAGGATGGGGGTCGACCGGCAGAGGTGACCGACCGCGAAGGGTGGTCGAGTGGGAGGAGCGACCACGAGGAGGGCTGACCGCGAGGGTTGGCCGAGTGGGAGGGCCGACCACAAGGAGGGCCGATCGCGAGGTGGACCGGCCACGAAGGATGGCCAAGTGGAAGGGGCAACCACGAGGAGGGTCGACCGCGAGGGTTGGCCGAGTGGGAGGGCCGACCGCGAGAAGGGCTGACCGCGACAGGTGAGGTAGAGGGACGCGGGGCTCAAGAGGCGGCGTGTCATGTAGTGATTTGAAGTGGAAAAGACAGGGTAAGGGGAAGAGACAGTGGATCGTGGTCGTACACGTGGCAACATCGCGTGGGGAGGGGGAGATTAGGCGTTGGATCAGAGATGAAACGATAGGTCATTATGGGTGTTGAAAAGACAGTTTTGGCGGAGGATTTAAAAAGTTTTCAAACTGGCGAAAATTAATTGGGATCCTTGGAATACGGGCAAACCATGGGCTTTTGGCATCATTCGATTCACCTACTTGTTTACAAAAAATCAAAACATTCCAAGTGTTAATTCCTTTGTTGCTCACGATACACCTCTGTAACACTTTTTCAATTTCCTTGCACCTGCATCCGAAGCGATTCGTAGACACACCATAGAAATGGCCCAAGAGGAAACTGCGAATGCCAGGGTGGATCCACTTGGTGATGATGATGCAGTGGAGTTAGCGCAGCGGTACAGAACGGAGAGGGTGGGGGAGGGGGTGGTACGATCCCATGGTTCCACCATGATAGCAGCTCCAAGGCCAATCAGCCAGGCAGAACCAGATCACTGGCATACAAAGGCAGATAGATCTATTCTTACACCGGCGGAGTTGGAGGGAATAAGGGGGAAGCACCAGATTCCTTTGGAAATAGGGTTGAGGCTGCCGACATCTACCGAGAGGGCGTTGGATGTACGGCTGGGGGAATTTAGCTTGTACGAGGAGGCATTGCGGGGAGGTGTGAGGCTACCGCTGCCTCAAGTTGTGGTTGATGTGTTGAATAAACTGGATGCGGCGCCAGGTCAGTTGATGCCAAACGCCTAGAAAATATTGATGGCGTGCGCGAGTTCCTGGCCGCAAGCAACGGGAGGGTTGGCCTTGACGGTAGATGAGTTCTTCTCGTGCTACAAGGCCTCCGGCCCGCAGGTGTAACAAGCCCGCGGGGGACCTCGCTACAGCTCGGACTCGATTTGTGTCACGGTTCTTAATCTTGAACCAAAGAGTCCAAATCCGGCAAATCGTTTTTGAGAAAAACAGATTTTTGAAAAGAAGTGCCAAACATGGACTGCTTCGCCAGATACAGAGTCGCCACCTAAATATTTTTTTAAAATGGGAAATTTAGGAAACCCTGACTCGTTGCCAAAGGCCACGTGTCCGTCATCACCAAAGTTGCCTCGGCTCGGGAACTTGGGTACGATTGGGGAAGGTCACTTCGTGAGCACCCCCGCTCGCCCGGTCAAAGACCGGCCTCTACTAACCATGATATCTTATTTTGAAAACATTGTGAGTTCTTGTTTCGGTTATTAGCCTAGATTACTATGTGATGCGCACATCATACAAGTATAGACTGAGTCGCCTGAATTGGAACAAAACATTTCATGTTTGTTTGTTTGAAAATGGTTTGATGGTGCTACCCGCAGATAGGCTAAGACGTGGATTTGCCACCCTCAGGTGGGCTTAGAAAACATGATTTTGCCACTATCTAGTGGGCTTAAAACAAACATTTGATGAATTGTTCCACTCCAAATAACACAACCTCCACCCACAGGCATTCAAGGCAGTTATACCACATAAGCAAATAGCCTCATGGTAAGCATGCTATCATGGCAGTCACTCACACGCATGCAAGGATGCTAAAGCATAAAAACTCACCGAGTTCTCCAAGCCAAAACAGAAAATCGATTAGAAATCATGCATGATCCTAACTATACAGAAATGCCTAATGCAACACATGCAAAAATGCAACTATAACAGGCTCGACTATTCTAAACATGGCATATGGAATGCTACAGCTAACAAGTATTCAATTTGGAATTGAAATACAAATGCAGTTTGTATGATGCGCCGAGCCCGGTGCGTGCAAAACAGATGAATGATGCAAACATGCTGTCATACTGTATGCTAATTGAAATATGCCCTATATCTAACCATCATAAGCGGGTAAATAAAAGGGAGAAAGAAGTGGGGGTTGGAAGACATACATCACACTTACCCACACTTATTACAATTATGCCCTCGCGCAGAGGGTCCGAATAAATAATACAGTCCGAAATGAAAGAATAATACAGTCCGAAATATACAGTCCGAATAATATACAAATTCCTAATTAATTAACCAATTAACTAAGAAAACTGTAAACTGACATGCAAGCCAGGGGCTGCCTCACTTCCGCTGAATGATGTATGTGGGCTGCCTTTCGGAAATCCACTGGGATGCCCAATTTAGCTTCTGTTTGCAATGTTTCTCGAAAAGCGTGCCAGACTCTGAAAAGTTGCTGATTCTCCATTTTGCTGCAACAGAGAGCAGGAAAGGAGCATAGCAATGTATTTCACAAATATATGCATGCCTCGATCCTCGTGCCACCAATCACGCATCTCGATGCATGATGGCCGAGGAGTCGGATTGCACAACTCAATATAGGATGAATGCGTATGAATGCTACAACAAAACCTAACTCTATCATGGATGATCCGGAGTGTCGGTGACTTGGGAATTGAGACCCGTTCCGTCACTCGAGTACGAAACGCACCTCGTTTCCGTGCCCAGGCTAACTCCTATCCCGAACATGATGCAATATGCATGATATGCATGAATGCAACTAAAATACAATCCTAGCATGCACAATGCTATGAAAATGAGATGTCTCGGAATGCGTGCCAGACGGGCACGCAAACCGAAGAAATGATCCTAAGGCATAAAATGTCATACGCAATGCAAATTGGACTTACACTAACACGAGTGGACCTCAGCCACACTCACATAAGAGGCCGACGGATGAAAATGAGATGCCTCGAAATGCGTGCACACGGGCGCGCAAACCGAGGCGATGGTCCTAAGGCATGAAATGGCATACACAATGCAAATTGGACTTACACTAACACGAGAGAGCCTCAGCCACACTCACATAAGAGGCCGTTGGATGAAAATGAAGCGCCTCGAAATGCGTGCACACGGGCGCGCAAACCGAGGCGATGGCCGTAAGGCATGAAATGACATGAAAATGATATGCAAAACATGCCAAATGAATTTTGGCGCTGAAATGTGGGGGAAAACAGCCCCGAAATGAGGCGAAAGTACACCCGATGCATGAAATGGCCCCGAAACATGAATTTAGGCACCCGAAATGGCCTATAGCTATACCAAACATGCACAATATAGACATGAAATGAAAATAAAGTAGCAAGGCAGCCCCAAGAAAAGCATTTTTCAGTCATAAAAAGGGCTAAACAGCAAGCACACATAGGATTAAGCAAGTATGCAAAAATGTCTCCCCAAGAGGGGTATTGAAGTAAGTGATACATGCGATGCCCGAATGGAAAAATACCCTTCTACAATACTGATGAGGGACTAAAAATATGAACATTTACAGTAGATGAAATCCCCCAACTCAGTGTCCAAACATGCTAAAAATGTCATGCAAGAACTAGGATACATAAGGTTATAACATGAGGTACCCCAAACATTCATTAAACCAGAAAAGACCCTTAATGAAATATGTCAAGAAGCTCAAAATATGACTCTTTCCAGTTCTGATGATGGCCGAAAACAGAGTCTAGATAAGCCTAAAAGAGCATGTAAAAATGAGGGCCAAAGAGGGGTATAATGACAAGTACAACATGGAGACCCCCAACAAGGTTGATCCCTTCTACAATATTGTATAGGGTCACAAAATAAGCTTACTCACAGTTCATGACATGCTCCAAAACAATTTAAAAATAGGCCAAACAAATCATGCAAATTTACGGTAAATTGGAGGAATTGTGAAGCAAGTGCATGATAGAGGGCCCAAACAGGATTGAGAACTTCTTCAATGTTGAATAGGGGCTCAAAATAGGCCCTATTTCAGTTTACATAATGCTCGAAAACAGGTCACACATAGGCCAAATATTCAATGCAAAATAATGGCATATAAGAGGATATTGAAACAAGTGCACCATAGAGGGCTCAAACAGGGTTGATCCCTTGAACAAACATGAAGAATAGCTCAAAATAGACCTAGTTTCAGTTAAGGTCGGAGCCCAAAACAGTGAGAAAGTAGGCTTAAGAAATGAAGCAAGAAAATGCTACAAAAGAGGGAAATGGAGACTTACCCTTGAAGACCTCTTCTTTTCTACCTCTTGGCTTGAGGAATGTTGCTTCTAAGCCTCTGAGAACCTCTCCTTGCTGCTGGAAATGGAGTGGTGGTGGTGGTGCTTGATGATGATGAAATGGCACTAAACTTGGAGAAAATCAAAGAGATGGAGATGTATATGTGTTTGTAAGCTTGAGGCAAGTGTTTTTTGCTCTTGAGGGAGAGAGAGAGAGATGTATGCATGCAAGGATGGTGTGTCAAAAAAGTGTCAAAAGTGTAGGTCTTAAGGGATTAAGTTCCCTTCCCTACAAAATATCCCCCGAAATCAGATATTTTGGGGGATAAAGCTATACCAGCTGCCATGCACACCCCCCAAGGAGCATGGCCGGCCATGTGTTTTTACTGCAGGTGGCCGGCCGGCCACCCCCTATGGCCGGCCGGCCAAGGGTCAAAATGGGCCAAAAGAATTACTGGCCGGCCACCAGGTATTGGTGTCCTCCCAGGTCTTCTCAACACAACCATGTGGTTCAAACTTGACAACTCTAAAACAGGAGAGACAACAAGCCACTTTTCAAAGAGGTTCAAAATGGAAGGAAGAATTACTGGCCGGCCATGTGTTTTTAGGATCCTCCCAGGTGTGCACAACACAAATATGTGGTTTTGGCTTGAAGAGAATGCTCCTAGGGTGGTCAACATTAGCCCGAAAGTGAGAAAAACGGGCGTCGGAGGGCGCCGGAAGACATAACTGGTTGCTGAGACAATTGCTGGCCTCCCACCCCCAGTGATCTTCCTGGTGATAAAACAGAGGTACCTGCCAAAAATGAACAAAAACCGATGCAAAACGAATGCTCGGGGGCCAAACACGCAGTTCAGGATCCCGAAAATAGGCCGTTAAGCACCGAAAGTGGCATTTGGCCACGAAGTGGGTATCTAAGACCCCAGTGTCCCTCGAAAGGGAGTAAATAAGATGCATGCCAAAAACCGGAGGAATCGGAGATGGTTGGGTGGTCCCGAACCGAGGCACACGGCCTGACGGCTCCGAAAACCGGGAACCGGGCTTCGAAATGGGCAAAATGGCCTACGGCCACGAAATGTAGCTCACGGCCACTGAGAGATGGTCTAAGGGACCTCTCCCTCCCCTCAGGAAAGAAAACAGAGAAAACTGAGTCCGGTTCACAAACCGAGGCAAGGCACAGAAGAGAGTTCGGAAGTCCGGAGGTAGGGCGCACGACCGCGACTCTGAGACTTCTGAACGAGCACAATATGCAACATCACCGAGCGCTCAATCGGTGACGTCTGAGTCTTAAGGTCGGTAAAAAATGGGGTGTCTACAGTTGCCCCTCTTTGACAGAACTCGGAAGTCACAAGTGACGGGAGTGAATGTCAAAGCCCAGAGACGACCCATTTTTGACAAGGCCGAAGACTTAGACAAGCATACGAGATGAACAGAGATATGTGCCCGCAGGCGTGCCCGCAGGCAGGGGCAAAATGAAAAACGACATGCACAGAGCCAAATGTAACTTAATGATCATGCAAATGCAGCAAGCTGTAATGAGGCAAGTATTCGCAAATAGATGCAACAGTTTTAAGCAAGAATGCAAAGCAACAACTACATTTCATGCAGTTAGGAATGCGGAGAATCATTCAACTCTCGTCGCGTCTCACACGGAGAAGATACGATACCTGCGCGATTCGTCTGGTCGCACCAGCCTCAAATGAACCGTACATACAATATCGTGCCTGCAAAAGAGAGAAATTCAAAAAGAACAATATGCTAACAACATATATTCAATGTGATTCTTGTGGTTCCGAAAATTTGGCACACGCAGTGTAGGCGAGTGAATGCATCGCAATGCGGGAAAGGAATACGCGTGACAACGCACGCTCAAGCACAGAGGGATGGTACACCAAGAAATCATGCATGACAATGCAAAATGTTCATAAGAATGCAAGTTATATGCAAAACAATGCAAAATGAGCACGAATCAGGGTGCCCGTTTGTTGCGAAATAACGAGTAAGAAAACGCGCATTTCGGTGAAGGCAACTCGATCGCGGCCTCGGGTTCACCTCCCGGAGAGGTTACAACATGATCAAAAAGGATACACTTTGATTTTGATGAGTAATGATGAGACACATATCAGAAATTGCAGCTGAACTTCCGGCGGAGCAATTCCGCGCCAGAAAGTACACTTTTCTTTGAACTTTTTCAGGTCTCGGGAACTCCAATCTTCCTCAAAATTTGCAGAGAGCTAGAGGGGGATGTGGGGGACATGGCCGGCCAGGTGGCTGCCCAAGGGGAGGCTGCCGGCTAGGGACAAAAAAGCAGATGGCCGGCCAGCTAGAAAAGGTGGCCGGCCGGCCACCTATCCAAAAGTAGGGGCAATTTTGTCTTTTGCCTCCTTTTCTATATATATCCTCATCCATTCAATCCAAGACCACACCCACAGCCGTGGAAACTTCTCCCCTTGCCTCCCAAACCATTTTTTCTTTCAGATCTGCACTTTATATGCGCTTTTCAGCCTCCCACGCAAGTTGTTTTCGCGAAATCTTTCAGTTTTAAGCACTTTGAGTCGATTAAATTTTGATTTCGGGGCTTCTTTTCTCATTTTCACCACTTGAGGTAAGTTTGTCTTAATATTTGGAAGATTTTCTCGGGAGTTGACTTTTGTTGACTTTTTCATTTCCCGAGAGTTGACTTTTGTTGACTTTTTCCAATTTTGGCTCATTTTGCTCATTTTTGCAGATTTCTTGAAATGGCGGGTGATTACCCTCATGGTGGAGGTCCTCCAAGTGCCGGGGATGATTTTGATATCATGACACTTCCCCCGAGAGTCCGTCCTTTTATTCCCGGGAGGTACGCCCCACCGGTACATATGCTTCCGCGGGCCGTTTTTCGTCGTTTCACCGAGTTCAATGACCGGGCACCCGGGGATTTACTTCTGCGAGAGCCGGAGCAGCACCTCTCTCACGAAGCACGAGAGGTATTTTACTTTATTTTATGCATTTTTCGTGCATTTTGTAGCCTTGCCATGCTTGAACACACAGTTTTAGCTTATGACACAGTACTTTGTTTGCATTCCGAACATGTGACTTAAACACTTGAATTGCTGAACACACGGCTCATTGACTGATTGATTGTGAACACATAGTACACATTAGTTAAGAATTGAACACACGGCTCATACACTGATTTGCCGAACACACAGCCCGAGTTTGAAGGTCAGCACACCGCACACACTGACTAAGAGTAGAACATATAGTCCCAAACTCCGATTCTCTGAACACACAGTCCAAGTTAATGGTGAACACACAGCCCACACTGATTAAGAGTAGAACACATAGTCCCAAACTCCGATTTTCTGAACACACAGTCCAAGTTAATGGTGAACACACAGCCCACACTGATTAAGAGTAGAACACATAGTCCCAAACTCCGATTTTCTGAACACACAGTCCAAGTTAATGGTGAACACACAGCCCACTAATTTTTCTGAAATTTGAACACGCAGCCCACACTGATTAAGAGTAGAACACATAGTCCCAAACTCCGATTTTCTGAACACACAGTCCAAGTCGATGGTGAACACACAGCCCACTAATTTTCTGAAATTTGAACACGCAGCCCACACTGATTAAGAGTAGAACACATAGTCCCAAACTCCGATTTTCTGAACACACAGTCCAAGTCGATGGTAAACACAGCCACTAATTTTCTGAAATTTGAACACGCAGCCCAAATACCAAATTTTCTGAACACGCAGCCCAGATTTGAAGTGAACACACAGCCCACTGATTAGGATTGAACACGCAGCCCAAAACACAGATTTACTGAACACGCAGCCCAGGTTTGAAGTGAACACGCAGCCCACTGATTAGGATTTGAACACGCAGCCCAAAACACAGATTTTCTGAACACGCAGCCCAGATATAAATTAAAGCGAACACGCAGCCCACTGATTAGGATTTGAACACGCAGCCCAAAACACAGATTTACTGAACACGCAGCCCAGATATAAATTAAAGTGAACACGCAGCCCACTGATTAGGATTTGAACACGCAGCCCAAAACACAGATTTACTGAACACGCAGCCCAGATTTGAATTAAAGTGAACACGCAGCCCACTGATTAGGATTTGAACACGCAGCCCAAAACACAGATTTACTGAACACGCAGCCCAGATTTGAAGTGAACACACAGCCCACTAATTAGGATTGAACACGCAGCCCAAAACACAGATTTACTGAACACGCAGCCCAGATTTGAAGTGAACACGCAGCCCACTGATTAGGATTGAATACGTAGCCCAAAACACAGATTTACTGAACACGCAGCCCAGATTTGAAGTGAACACGCAGCCCACTGATTAGGATTTGAACACGCAGCCCAAAAACACAATTTACTGAACACGCAGCCCAGATTTGAAGTGAACACACAGCCCACTAATTAGGATTGAACACGCAGCCCAAAACACAGATTTACTGAACACGCAGCCCAGATTTGAAGTGAACACACAGCCCACTGATTAGTTTCATTTGCACACTGCTACTTTATTTCATTTGCACACAGCTACATCATTTCATTTGCACACAGCTACATCATTCATTTGCACACAACTACTTCATTTCATTTGCCACAGCTACTTCATTTCATTTGCACACAGCTTGTATTTTATTGTGTACTGAACACATGTATTCATTCTGAATGCAGGTTGGCTCTCGCGCCGTGCGAGGATACGGCTCCACTGCTGCGAGAGAGTGGTACGCTGAGCTCCCGGAGGCTGTCCGGGATTTGGTTGACTCAGCAGGGTTCGGAGCATTCTGCATGGGATTATCACATTGTCCTGCCAGTAGGACACTGTTAGCTGCTCTGGTGGAGAGATGGTGGGACACCACCAATTCTTTCCATTTTTCTGCCACCGGGGATATGACCATGACCCCGCTAGACTTTGCTGTACTCACCGGCCTAGACATAAGCGGTTGGCCCATACCTTATGACGAGGATATGGGAGAGTGGGAGGCCGCTTGGGTACATCTATTGGGGGCTCGCCCACCTGTAGACAGAGCTTCCGGGAGAGTCCGGTACACCTGGTTTTCTTCCCGTTTTCGGAGGCCGGAGATGGAGCCTGAGTCTCCTGAGGAGATTGAGCAGTACACCCGAGGTTTCCTCATGTTCCTCTTTGGCACCACTTTGTTTGCTGATAGGGGGAACACTGTTGGATTGTATCTTCTGAGTGCCCTAGTGGACCTATCACAGGTCAGTCGGTATGACTGGGGTGGCGCCGGCCTGGCTACCCTCTATTGTTACATGAGTGCAGCCTCTCGCGGGCGGGGAGACTTACTCGGCGGCTATTGGAGAGCCTGGGAGGTATGTTCTGTCCTCTTGATTTATATTTATGCTCCTCATTACTTGTTCATCGCACACACGGCGCACTTTACATTCTGTATTTTGCTCTCTGCACTTTGTATTCACATTCCGCATTGCTTATCTCAGCTATGGGTTTACGTGTATTTTCCGACGTTAGCCCCGGAGATGGAGGTGGCAGGGTTTCTTACGACCCCGTTTTCCCTGGTATTCGAGGGCGAGCACCGACCGAGACCTCGAGAGACTCTCTTCTACCTGCGACAGTATTTTGATACTGTGCGGACGACAGAGGTATTTCAGAACTCTCAGTTCCTTTCACTTTCATCTTTGATTTGCCCTGTATATTCCTGATTTCTGATTGATTTATGCACTGGCTATCTGCAGATTACTTGGCAGCCCTGGGCGGTCTTAGGTGATGGTCTCCGATATCAGTATCCCGGAGGATCGAGTAATTCCCAGTATAGGTTCCTGCTCGAAGGACCAGTTGGTAGGGCATGGTTCCTGGGGGAACGCTTTCTGCGCCAGGTGTGGGGGTACGATTCTCAGGACCCTCCTGCTGTACCTCCAGCCACTATGCGGACTGCGGATAGACTCTCTACCCAGGAGGTCACTAGTGCTATGCAGGGCACCGATGCTTTGTTATATCTCATGGAGGGGGACTACGCCACCTATCGTCGTATATATCTGATGCCCCCCTTGACGGGAGTGTGTGCTCCGACACTGAGGCCTATTGATGTACCATCTTCGAGTCGTGCCCGTGCTACAGATATCCCTTCCTCTAGCAGGGCTGGTGCATCTAGGGGTAGAGGTAGTTCGATTCCTCCGATCCCTCCGACTCTTCATCATCCTGGGTGGCCGGACATGCCGACCGAGTTGACGAGTTGGCGGTTCGGGACTCCTTACCAGGTCTCGCTAGAGCCTCCTCTTCCTGACCACAGATATGTCAGAGACCCTGATTCACCACCGGTATGTTTTACAGCTTTGATTTATAAGTCGGATATTTGGACATTCATTCCTTTACTGATAATTTTGCATTTGTATCTGTAGCCTCCAGTTGAATATATGGATGAGATGCTTGGGATG